>JAKTWN010000038.1:0-85868 GCA_030582035.1 Wickerhamiella occidentalis
GCAAGTGTAAACTTAGAAACGTATACACGACACAAATCTCACAATGCCTCGTATATTCTCGGGACACAGCAGGTCTGCCAGTCACAGTAGGTCCCCTAGCCGCTCTAATAACGGAGAAACTCCCGATTTGCGCCCCGGAACCGAAGCATTCTCTGCATTTGACGGGGTGGGCACTCCTCCCCAGCAATCCGATCCTCGACCCCGAAAGACTCCCCGCGCGCCGGTCACATTGCCCACGGCTAGCGAGGGTACTAGAAAGGAGATGATTCCAGTACTTAGCCTCTTGACTGCTCACAGCGCGCGCACTTACCAGGAGGGCTATTTCATGCTGCTCAACGATATCAATAACGAAGGCCGGCCCGTCAACAACCGGCAGTGGGTGGAGGTGTTTTCGAGCCTTAACGGTCCCACTTTAGCATGTTGGGATGCGCAAGCCCTCGACCAGGGCGCCGACCCCAAGCCAATCTACATGAATATTACCGATGCCACATTCAAGTCTGTTCAAACGTTGCCAACAGGCAAGCAGGGCCTCGAGCGCATCATTGTCATCTCGACCACAATGAAAAATCGATTCTTGCTGCAGTTTGCTACTGACAAGGCCTTCAATGAGTGGACAGCGGCGCTGCGCCTCTCTCAATTCGAGCATACCGCGCTGCAGGAAGCCTACACCGGTGCCCTCTTGTCTTCTAGAGGCTCGCAGCTTAATGGTGCTCGTGCGTTACTCGGTGGTACCAAGACCGTTCGCGAGGATTGGTGCAATGTCCGCTTTGGAGGCGGTATGCCCTGGAACCGCTGCTACTATGTTTTAACTCCTCCGAATCTCGTCAAGGACAAAAAGCAGAAAAAGCAAGGGCTGGGCGAGATTGCTTTCTACGAATCACCGAAACACATCAAAAAGGGCCCACTGGCAACGGTAACGGCCGCTTTCTCCGCTTACGCCGTCTTTCCCGAACGCGTCGTCTTGGTGGATGTTTCAAACCTCATCAAGTGCCATGGTATGGTCAAGTTCTCCAAGGATAAGGAAAGCCGCGAATCGCAGATCTTCATTATGCCCGAACAGCACCCCGGTATCAAGGGTTACGAGACGCTCATCCGGTTTATCATCCCTTTCCTCGATACTTTCCAGCTGTACGGTCGTCCTAAACGTCTCAATGCCGACAAACGTGATGTGCGCTCGCTGCTGTTTGCCATGCCCACTCTCCCCCATGCTTATTATCTCGATGTGGTTGATGTAGGAATGCTCACTGCCCTGCCCGAGTCGTATAATTGGGGACCTAACCAGTGGACCGAGAAGATCAAAGAGCTGCTGGCCCGTAAGCTCGCCTCTGGGTATACAGGCCTGGGGTCCATCCATGATGTGGTCAACCGCAGCAAAGAACGCAGTGAATCTAGTAGCGAGAGATCCCAGCCAGTGATTGTGGCCAAGCGGGAGGCTCCCAAAGCCCCCAAACCAAAGGACTCCAATGGCGACTTGGGCATGAATAACTTGAGCGTACAGGGCCGAGACATGAGGGCTCTTTCCCAGCCAAGACCGTTTGAAAAGGGTCAGTTTTTGCCCCCACAGCCCATTTCAAATCCTCATCACGAGCGGTCCGCGTCGGAAGGTCAGGATCGTAATGATTTGTTGCAGCCGGGGCCATACACTCCCCCTGCTCTCAATGGTAGTACTTCAAGTTTCCATTCAAATTCTTCGGGTGGTATGCACACTGCTCTCGCTACCCCTGATGGTAGTACTGGTAGTCTTCGTACTCCACAGCAGCAGCATAGTCCTGTACATGCTTCACCGCTTCGCCCGCCCCAGATCAATACTCATTATGCTCCTGAGCCCAGCCAAAGCACTCCTCACAGTGAATCCTCAAGTACGTATAATCCGACTCCCACTGGCGGTGAAGCTGTTTATGGAACCCGCGGTGCCCCAACCGAGACTAGACCGGGCCACTATTCTTATGCTGAATACTCAGAGTATATGAGAACTTATCTTGCTAATGGTATAGATGAGGATGGTAACCCTACCAATAGTGAGCACGGTGTTCTTGCTGCCGGAGCCCCTGGTGGTGCTCCTGGTGGCAGCCGTAGCCCTCCTCGCAAAGCAGTGGGTCCCCGTCCTCAGCCGGGTCGTGAGCCTCCAATGCCGAATCCTCCCGCGAATATGAGTAACGGCAGCACTACGAGCGTTGCTAGTCAGTTTGCAACCGGAGGTCCTCGCCGCGCTCAGGAGCAGTATACTCAAGCCGCGAGCACCCCGAACTACTCCAAGCCAATTCAGGCATATGGAGCTTCGAGCTCGTTGCAACCCGCTTATCAGCAAGAGCGGCCCCAACACCAGCACCAGCAGTACCAGCAACAGCAAGAGCGGCCCCAACAAGCTCAGCCTCAGCAGTACCCGCCTCAGCAAGCTCAGCACCAGACTCAGCCTCAGCAGTACCAGCACCAGCAGAGTGCTGTTCGTCAGGCAACGGGCCCTCAAGACCAGTCTAATGGTAGTCGCTCGCCTTATGGTCAGAATCCCAGTTACTCTTCTGGTAATTTACAAGCACCTCGTGGGGCGCCTCATACACAAAGTCCTCACTCTCCCCAGTCACCATATCGGGGTGATCGTCCTAGCGGTTCCCGTGGTCCTGCGCCTGGTGGCAATCCTTACAGTAACCAATATCAACAGCAGCCACAGCAGCATCAGCAGCATCAGCAGCATCAGCAGCATCAGCAGCAGCCTCGCAATGCAAATTATGGGGGACCCAATGGCAACTATCCTGGCCCCGGTGGTCAGCAGCGACCTCAACACCATGACGTGCGCCAAGCACCACCGATGCGTCCTCGTAACAATAATACATCGCCGTACGGTGTTGCCGGGAGCCAGGGATCGTACCCCGCGTTCACCCAAACCCAAAAACCCCGTACACGTGTAAATGGCGGGCGTCCTATGCCTTAGTGAAATGATTTATGACAATATAAAGAATTATATTATAAGCTCAGAGAGTGTATGTTGGTCCAGGGCGTCAAAGCTTGATATGATGAGTGTGGGTCTTTACCACACTATCGCCTTTCACAGCTGATAAATATAAATAACTAATAATAAATGAATGGTATAGAGAAGCCGGAGAGAGTCTTGACTGATTCTACAGGCCTGTACAATCTCAGCCTTGCCTTGTCGCTGGAATAATTCGACATTTACCACAGCCATCCACGGCGAGAATTCACTTGGGGTGTAACATTTTCAACAGATACAAACTCTTCTGTATCTCTATCGAGGGCATTGAGCATTGCTTGGAGGTAGGATCTCTGTTTTGTGACTTGTTCCGAGGTAGTCGGAGCACTCCATGTTCTAGACATTGCCTCCACGAGTAAATCGGAGCTCACGGGGCGACTAAACATTGAGAAAATAGATGCTGAAGGGGGCGGAGTACTGGAATTGACACCGGAACTGGCGGCACCGGCAGCATCGGACTTTCCCTGGATTCTGTTCCAACAATGGGTGATCAGAGAGTCTAAATCAGGCTCATATGCGCTAATCTTTGGCTCAACGTGCGATTGCCATAATTCTACGGCGCCATGGGACACTAGCCAAACAGCGCCCAGAATCCGGATCCAGGAGTAAAACAAAACATAATTGAGGATTGGAGATAGCATTGTTTCAGCTGTCTTGACGAGCTCCAGCACGGCCCAGTACATAAGCCAGGGCCGCATTTGCGATAGATCATTGCCCTTGAGGGCTTTATACGTTGCAATTGTTGGAAATCCTACAGATACTATCCAAGCGATAACAGAGGACATAAACTTTAGATTGGGAGAAGGGCGATTATTTAAGGCACGTGCCGGTAGGCCATGGATTATTGATCCAGACCTCTGTGGGAAAGGGGTTGCACAATGTGGTAAAGATTTGCCACAAATCTAATTACATTCGCCACGGGTTGGGGAGACTTGTGTGGGGTGGGTGCAGACCTGTATTCAACTAAATGATACCAAGAAATAAGTTCAGTAAGTGGTAAATAGGTGGTAATTTGGTGGTTAACTCCTCTCAGGTAGCTTTACTTGTTTGTGTGATATCATCTGTGGATTTAGTTACTCGTCTTTAGTGTGCCCTAGTACCTGCCAGCATTTAGCATTTTGCCTCCTAGACTACAATTCCCATACCTTTTACGCGTATTCTCTATTAATTGGCACCACTTTTCACTCTTTTTGGGGCTATGTCCCAAATAAATTTATCAGCCATCTTGCATCCTCAAAACGCGTAATCCAATATGGATCTCGAACTCGATGATACTTATGATTTGGGCTCAGATTCCATGGGCCCTGATTTAAACGCCGAGGACCCCTCTCAGCTACCTCCTCAGACGCAGCAAGGAGTCCTGGACGAGCCTATCCTAGAGGAAGCACCCCAAGCATCTAAAAAACGCGTCGTGCGAACGCTTTTCAATTCGTCACGACTACTGGATGAGGAGGCTGGACTTCCAAAATTACGCAAAACACTCACAAAAGCAACTTTCAAGCACAAGGGCGCGTCACGAACCGATCTTAAAAAACTGGTCGCAATTTACGAGTTATGGGGTCACCGGCTAATTCCACGGTCCAATCCCGATGATATCTCCAAATTTCTGCTCAAAGGCGGCGAAGATGGTGCAGTCAAAGCCTACAGAAAGGGATTAATCGATCAAGACAAGTATGGAGAAATTGCCGGGGACGATGAAGAGGCCTTCTCCTTACCAGGGGCAAACCCTGCACCAGCTCCTGCACAAGACCATTCTGACTCGGAGTTTGAACTCGATAATGCCGCTGCTCCCACTGCTCCACCCGCCGAACAGCGCCCTAGCGATATACCTGATGAAGATGAACTGGAGCAAATGCAACGCGATGATGAATGGGATGTGTACAAGCAATTGGGGTTCTAAGTATATAGCAAGTATTTATTAGGTGTTAGTGCTAGCCACACTCACTCAAAACACGCTCAGGGGTTACCATAGTGCTCTGCTCATCCAAATAACACAGCAGTTCGTCGAGTATTTCGACAGTCTCGTTGGGGTTGGCGATCCAAACAGTACATCCAGCCAGACGAGCCTTGAAGTCATTGGCTCCAATAGAGGCAAACTGGTCGCCAACGTGCAAAGTCTGGCTTGCAGGCACATTGCCCAGGAACTTTTGCAGGGAGAGGACACCGTAACGCTTATCGCCGATATCCACCCAGACATCGGAGCCGCCATTGAAAGCACAAAAGTAAACCCGTTGAGATACTGGTAGCGACGCTAAGATATGCTGGCAGTTGAGAACAATCTCCTCGAGGGATTCTCTGGGGATGCTCTTGCCCTCAAGGGGGATGATACCCACGGCTCTCTCTTTGCGGTATACTCGGGAAACGTCGCAAAGATTGAGTGTTACCTGGAGCTTTTGGAGCACTTTTTGTGCAGTAGACAAAATCTCCTCGCTATCACGATCATGCCAAGCCAAAAGATCAGGTACCGCCCATAACTCTTTCTCGATATACTCGAGCTTGCCCTCTTTATTGAGCTTAAAAAGATAATTGCATTCGCCCCCCATGACAAGCAGGTTATCTTTGAATTGTTCGGGGATCTCGGTAGACTCTGCAATCGCCGAGAACAAGTGACCTAGGCGAGTATAATACATCTTGCCGCTCTTCTCTGGGTAGCCAGCGGCGGTGACGATGCCCACGACAATTCCCTGGGCCATCAAGTCACAGAGACGCTTGATGATTGGGTCGTTGCGCTCGATATTACGGCCGTCATCGTAGAGAGTAACGTCACCATCAAACGTGACCAGTTTGACCCGGTTATCGGGTGTAGAAAGAGCCATTGCCTGTGCTGTATTGAGGATAAGGCGCACGTCGTTAAAACTGGGGGCCACCATGCGTCGCTTTGAGATTGCCCGCTTGTTGTCTTGGACATAGAACGCCCTTTCTAGGGGCAGAGGCGTGAAGAAGGTGCCAATGCTGGGAACAAGCTGCCTGAGCCGGCCCAATTCGGGTGTCTGGTTCTCCTGGGCAAGGATCTGTGCCAACACAAGCTTCTCCACATCGCGAAACACCTCTGCGTACTTGCGGCAGGCCTCGATCTGGAACCGTTCGGCATCCCCCACTAAAAAGTGGTTTCCGCTACCTGCGTGAAGTACAAACGGGCCAGCAGTCAGGCCTTTGATCCACTCGATAAACTCATCTCTACGGTGAGCTTTGAGTGCGTATTCAACTCTATAGCGTGTGGTCATGACTGATCCACGTGAGGGTGGGGAGTGTATAAAGGAGTTGATGCTAGTTAGTTGATCAGGTACATAGTTGAGTGGTTAGCTGTTCAGAGCTTTTACTGCCGTATCTAATGCTATAACTGCTGGGCTGCCTGGTCTGGCTGGTCTGGCTGGTCTTATACATGGATCAGTCGACTGGCAGACTCCAGAACCTGATCCCTAGACTGACAGACTCACAGCTACGACCTGACCTGACTCTAACAGCTAACTTATTGCAATCGATTCTTATGTACTCGCCTGACGTCCAGGTTCAACGAGAGACGACGCTGCAACACTAGCTACCGTAATAAAATTAGTGAACAAACTGTTTTGCCAAATCGCCCAACTGCTCCACAGTCTGCGAAAGGGGTCTACGATGAACCAAGTCCCAAAAGCCCTGCCGAGGCTGCTCCTCAGTGAGCTCGACCTGAGCAGTGTGGCCGCCCTCGAGGCTCGACTTGCCGCGGTTAAAGCCCCACTGGAAGGTGGCGGCGGCGAAGCCCAAAATGAGGGCACCACCAAAAGATTTGGCAACACCACGCTTGAGCGAAGCACCTACAATAGCACCTGCAGCGGCACCACCAGCAAACGCATTCGCAGCGGTCTCCTCTTCACGGAGGTTGGCAGAAATTGCATCTCCCACAGTGTAAGCGCTGCCAATAATGCTATAAAGGGCAACGGTGCCCATGTGACCGCGCAACCCGCCAGTAACGGTACGGGAAGCAGACAGAGAGTTGCGCACTAGCACGACGTTAAGGCCGAAAATACCGCCGGCAAGCGCGCCTTTGATACCGTCGTTAAGGGTATCGCGCGGTGCGTATTGTGCAATCTCACGACCTGACCCGAGGGATGGGTATACTGTGTTTTTTGACATTGGCCAATTGAGAGTTAGGTAATGGTCCTAGTGGTGAGGCCCCCAGACTCTAAGACCCTCCAAGACCCGTGGGTGACAATTTCGTTGCTGACAAAGTTCTCACTGACTAAAAGAATCCCTCTTATCAGCGGAAATCGCCTCATGTATACAGATGAAAAAAAATTAAATTATCCCCACTGAAATCTATTAATGCTATATAGTAACGATAAGCTTTTGATTGAGAAATCCACGTGAAAACCTTCTTTAGCAGCTGTATACCCGCGGAGAACTCCGTGCTCCCCCCCCTGTTTTACACTGCTGCACATCTCCCTGCAGCACCATAAAAACCCTTGCCTGTCCGTTCTCAGTCGTTATCATGAAGTGGTCATTGCTTGTACCGGTAGCTGCTGCGCCTCTAGGATCAGATGTTTTTCATAATTTGCTGGGATTAGCAGCCAGCGATTCCCTCGAGATGGAGGCTGATGTCGTCCCTGCCCTGCACTACGAGCCCGTCGCCTATCAACAAGGCAGTGCCGCTCCCTTTGCCCAGCAGCCCATCAACTCGGCCCCCAACCAAAAGATCCGCGATCTCAAGTGGGGCGAGCTCAATTTCGTCCATACCACCGATACCCACTCGTGGCTCTCTGGCCATCTGCTTGAGCCTCAATTTGGCGCTGATTGGGGCGATTTCCGCTCATTTATCACCCGTATGCATGAGCTCGCCGACGCCAAACACAGCGATTTGATCCTCGTGGATACCGGCGACCGCACCGATGGTAACGGGCTCGGTGATGCCACCAAGGAAAAAGCCGTGCATATCCGCAAACTATTTACCGAAATCCCCTACGACCTCGTGACTATTGGTAACCACGAGCTCTACGACGGTCACGTTACTGTCCAGGAGTACAATGAGCTCTTTTCGTACTTTAAAGAGTCCTATGTTGTCTCCAATGTCTATGTCAAGGCGAAAAAAGTCAAGCATCAGCAGTATGCCGACCTCGAGTACGTTCAGGCAAGCTCCAAAAAGCACAAATGGATTCCAATGGGCAACAAGTACAAGCTTTGGCAGACCAAAAACACAAACAACACTGTGCTCGGATTGGGGTTTTTGTTTGATTTCACGCTTAATGACGACCATTACTCAAAGGTAGTGAGCGTTGAAAAGGAGATCAAAGAGCACTGGTTCCAGAGTTTGCTCAAACACAAGGTGGCCCATGGTCATGTGGACGCGATTGTGCTTTCTGGTCACATGCCGATCCGTAACTCCCCTGAGTTTGAGGCAATTGTCAAGGAAATCCGTAAACACAATGCTCATGTTCCCATTCTTATTTTTGGTGGTCACACACATATTAGAGATGCCAAGATCTATGACGAACGTGCATGGGCTCTGGAGTCTGGACGCTATTTAGAGACTATTGGGTTTGCAAGTGTTGGCCACCCCCATCATCCTCATCATCCCCATGATCCTCACCATCCTCACCATCCTCATGATCCTCACGGTCCTCACCACCCTCCCAACGGTACTCACCCCCATCCTCCTAATGGTACCTATCCCAATACCACCTCGATCATGGAGCACGCCCCATACTTTCGCTCTTATATCGATTTCAATCGTCACTCGCTTGTTCACCATGCCCAAGCTGATACTTTTGATACATTCGAAGGCCGGAAAACATCCTCTGAAATCGCTCGGTATCGTAAACACCTTGACCTGGATGTCAAGCTCGCTTGTGTGCCTCAGACATACTACACTAATCAAGTGCCATATCCCCACAAACACTCGCTGTATAGCTTTTTGACAGACGACATTTTGCCCCGTATCGAGACGCAGCACCGTCGCCACCACTCGGCCTATGTGGTGCTTAATACTGGTGCCATTCGCTATGATTTGGTCAAAGGCCCCTTCACCAGAGATTCTGGCTACATTGTCACCCCGTTTAGCAAGAAATGGCTGGTAATTGAGGAGGTTCCCCGTGAAATCGCTGATGAAGTCTTGGCAATCCTCAATGGCTATGATCAAGTTGCTGCCGATATTGGCTTGAAGCATAATTTCGAAAATCAACCACAAATCGATAGACACCACAATAATACACTGACACCTGGCTATGTCACGCACGATGATTTTGGCAATCACGGTGACGATACCAAGCACAAGGGCTGGACCTTCCACCATATCCCCAATGTCGTACACGCTGAGCGTCATGTGGATGAGGACACAGAAGAGGTTGATCTTGTATTTGAGGAGTTCTTGACCCACTTTATCGTCAAGGCACTGGTAGACTTGCGCAAGTACCGGTTGATCCGTCCTCGCTTCTACACCTATATGCCCTTGCACGAGGTTTTAGCTGATTATTTCCGTGTATTTGGCGGTGAATGCTGAGAATGAGTGACTATACCCAGTGACTATACCCATTAATTTATGTATTTTAGTTTAACAACAAGGGTGGCAGCATAGCGCCAGCCCAGTATACCAGCCCTATAATGGCCGGGTCACGACTCCCGAGACTTGGTTAGGTTTTATTATATACCATCAACGAGGAGCGAGATTGCTACAGCTTAATTACTAGCGCTAATCACCTAGAATTGCGTCATTTTCAGGATATTGATCTACACCGTTAGTGCCACTTGGATTAACCAGAACGGATATTTCCCTGCATAAGTACCTAATTTGCTTTTCTGATCAACTCTGTCGACCGCTTTTTGACACTTGCAAAACTTGAAGTTACATACATACATATATGTACAGTAATGCATAAGCGTGCAGCTTATCTCGAGAATTTTATCAATCAACTCCGAGGAGTCTGATACTCCAAAAGTGGGGGTGATTGATGTATTTTTTCGTAAACAATTTGTGATTCTAAAGAGATCTAGGAGTAGAACCGGTCAGTAATCGCAAGGCATCCCCGACCAAGCGCACTGATAAGCTGGCGGCAAATGCCGTTTCAAAGGTGTTTTGAAGCCCATATTTTTCGGGTGATGTATGTATTATGCCGGTTGTTCTCAGTAAAGCTCCTGAATTTCTGTTGCTAGTTTACCATTGTCCTCTCTCTTGCCATCCCTTTGGCTTGCATCACGCTAAACTCCTTCATTACCGAATCCGGTTTGATGCAAGGCATGCATGCATTGCATGATGATATATATGCGTGCATGTAGCGGCTTTTGCATCTTTTTTTCATTTCAGCAAAATGAAGGTTGTGGAATTCGTAGCTCTGGGATGTGTTGCAGCTGCCCCTCTCTCGATTGTTGACGAACTTGTCGATATTCTTTCTGGTGGTCTCGGTCAGTATGAGGAGTCTCTTGACGTTTCCCTCGAAAGCTCCTACGAGCAGCCTGATGTGAGCGTCTTCCAGCAGCCCACCACCAAAGATCCCAAACTCCAGAAACACTCTAAACTAGGCTGGGGTGACCTGAACATTTTCCACACCACCGATACTCACGGCTGGTTTGCTGGGCACTTGCTTGAGCCCGACTTTGGCGCTGATTTCGGTGACCTTGTGAGCTTTGCTTCTCATGTCAAGCTCATTGCCAACAACACAAACACCGACGTTTTGTTTGTCGATAGTGGTGACCGTAGCGATGGCAACGGATTCTCCGATGCCAGTGATCCCAAGAATCTCTATTCTTCGCCTGTGTTCCAAGCAGTGGGTTATGACCTTGTTACTCCTGGTTCTACGGAGCTTTACAACAAGACTCTGCTCCAAGCTGAAGCTGATTTGGCCACCGCCATCGGCGATGCCTATGTCTCGTCCAACGTCGAGATTTCCAAAAAGGCTCTGGGATCTCAATACCGTCTCTGGAATACCACCAACCAGCAACTGCGTACTCTTGGGTTGGGATTCAGTAGCAACTCTAGCTTGGTCCTCAAGAACTCCAAGGTCACCGTCAAGGGTCTCGACGTGGTAGTCGCTGAGCCATGGTTCCAGACCCTTTTGAGTGACACTGTGAACGCTAACAAGGCTGCTCTTGACCAAATTGTTATTGCTGGTCACTTGCCTGTCCGCGATACCCAGGTCGATCAGCTGATTGCCGCTATTCGTGCCGTCAACCCCACCATTCCCATCTTTTTCCTTGGTGGTGGTTCTCATGTTCGCGATTTCAAGGTCTACGATGATAATGCCGTTGGTCTTCAGTCTGGCCGTTACAGTGAGACGTTGGGATTCACCAGCGTCAACTTTACCACCTCCAAGTTTGATCGCTCTTATATTGATTTCAACCGTCCTAGCTTCATTGCGCACTCCAATGTAACTGAAGCCGAGTTTGATACTCCTGAAGGTACCACCCTTACCATCGAGATTGCAACCAACCGTGCTCTTTTGGGTCTTGACACTTTTATCGCTGAGGTCCCCGAGACTTATTACACTGACCGTGTGCCCATTGGCGAGTCCAACAATCTCTTTACTTTGCTCCAAGACAAAGTCCTTCCCCTTGTACAAAACATCTTGCGTCCTGCCCTCCCCACATATATCACTCTCGGAACTGATATGATTGCATATGACGCTGTCAAGGGCAACTGGACCAAAGACTCTGAGTATATTGTTGCTCCTGGTACCAACGTTTTCCTCTACATTGCTGACCTCCCCAAGACCGTTGCCGATAGCCTATTGACTATCATCAACAACGCTGCTCCTCGCGAGTTCAATACTGCTTCTCGGTTTACTGGCATCGAAATGGCTGGAAACAAGACTTACACCACCCCTGGCTATGGTACTACCGATGACTTGGGATCCAGTGGTGATGATACCAAGCACAAGCCTTGGACCTTTTACCCCGTGCCCCGTGCTATTCAAGCTCAGCGCAATGTCACTGTTGGCGCCGTCACGGTTGACTTTGTCTTTGACACTAAGCTCTCTCCTTATGTCTTTACTGGCCTTGTTCAGCTTGGTGTCCCTTGGTTGATCAAGCCTTCTTTGTACAGTGCTCAGCACGTCAAGGACTTGATTCCCCAGTACTTTAACTCTACTATTGCTCAGTAGATGGTATAAAAAGATCACAGTAGTTAATTTATAGACAACGCTCAGTAGACGGCCCAGGGCCTGTAATGATTGAAAGTAACCCCAAATATAGTATAAATTTAATGGATAAAGGTAAATAACTACCTATAAACGCCCAGAAAAGACTTTTTTCAGGGATTTCCAAAAAGTGAAATTTCGCCAAACACGGGTCCCAGGAATTGGACGGCAAAAAGGAAAAAGAAATTGGAGCTATTACGCTCCGTACCTTCCCAACCAGGGGTCGAACCTGGAATCTCTTGATTCGTAGTCAAGCGCCTTGCCATTGGGCCATTGGGAACTGGCTGATTGTGGAGTTTTTTTGCATGCCCATGGATCGACGCGAAAAAAAGTCACGTGACGGTTTTCGGGCAAGCTGACGCGCAAACTTTTTCATTTGCGCGTATTTTCTGGGGCTATTAGCGTCACTATGATATTTGCGACACCACATAGCCCCCCAGGCCATTAATAGACCCATACCGAGATGGTCCAAAATTTTCGGGAGACCCCGAGGGTTCTTCAAATGCATAGAGTATTTCTTTTTTTTGCAAACAAATAAGAATCAATCACATACTGGCCACCATAAACAACCCCAAACCAACCACCAGCACCCATACTTGACCTCGTCACTGTTCTGACAAATTTTAGATGGATCAGTTAACAGAGCTTGTGGGGTTCCTCGATACTCCTACTCCCCAAGTACAAAAGATCGCGCTCGAAAACTTGTTGCCATACACAGTTTCTCGTCAAAACAAGCAGTACTTGTTTACAAACGAGGACCTGCGTGGTGTCAAGAGTATTCGCAACATCCTGTTGAGCACCACCGATAGCGATACACGCAAAATGACACTAAGCGCGCTGATAAACTTGAGCGACGACGAAAAAGTGCGGAGCTACCTGGCCTCCACCCCTTCTGATTTATCGCATTATGTGACCAAGGTCACCAGCAAGACCGAGCCGCATGCAGGCTTGTACGCCATGCTACTGGCGAACCTGAGCCATGACCAGGGAATCCTCAAACTGATTGGGCCCAACCTGGACCTCCTGATTTTTGCAATCGTCTCAAACGCCCCCATGACCTCGTTCGACTACCTTGGCTTTGTGTTTGGAGAGATTGCCAGAACCCCACAAGGCGTCAAGTATTTGGTCAATGACGGTAAGCTCGAGAAGCTCTATGGCCAGCTGCACTCTCCTTCACTGACCCGTCGGTCAGGTGTTGCGGCCGCAGTCAAGAATGTGCTGTTTGAGATCAAATCGCACGCAAAGCTCGCAAATACCCCGCTCATTGAGCAAATTATGATCGCGCTCAAGGGTCCCGAGGAATTGGACGCAGAGGATACCGCAAAGCTGCCTGAATCGGTGCGCACAATGATCAGCCCTCAAAAGAAGCGCGAGCCGGATACCGGCATGCAGACGGTGCTGGTGGAGTGTCTGCTGCTGTTGTCGTCGTCACAAGAAGGCCGTGAAGCACTCAGAGAAAAGCAGGCGTACTTTGTTGTACGCGAATTCCATCTAGCGACCGATGACGCCGACCTGAAGCAGCTTTGTGAGCGGTTCGTGAATCAGGTCATGAGAGGTGAGCCTGAAGAGCCCAGAATTAGGGAAATTAACGACAATGAGGACGAGGATGATGAGATTGTAGAGGTTGCATAGGCAACTGCGCGAAACGTATTTACGCGCCCATGGGTTGCCGTGTTTACGGTGATGTGTAATAATGAGGGTTAAAGTTGGCAGTTGAGTCGGTAGTTGAGTCGGTATTTAAGTTGGTAGTTGAGATGATTGAATCATTTAGAGGTCTTTGTGTAGTTTGGCAGAACCTGTCGCATCGATGTATCCATTATCTCTGCACCGCGCCTTATCTAGTGCGGGGAGCCGAGTAAGGCCGTGCAATTGACTATCAATAACTCGCAACGCCTTGCGGTAGCCCCAAAAGTACCCACCAGTTGCTATATATTCTAAATTCAAACACTTTTAATCTCAACTCTGCTCACTACTGACCCGCCTGCATGCATATGTGTACGCAGCGTTAGTCACTTGAACTTTTCAATGTCGCGAGAGTCCACTGCAGAGTCGACACGAGAGTCTACACCACTTCTTGGTAGTGGGGGAGGAGGCCCTATTAAACTTCCCAGAGATAAGTTCATTACGCTCCTTTGTACACTCTATTTTGGCTCGTTTTTGGCTGCAGTCGACTCCACTATTGTGTCGACCTTATTGGCCAGCATTGCCAGCGACCTTCACGCCCTGGACAGCATTTCGTGGGTAGCAACTGCATACCTCGTCGCATACTCTGCGTTCCAGCCCTTGTATGGAAAGCTGAGCGATATTTACGGCAGCAAACGGATGCTTCTGATCTCGACCTTTCTGTTTGGCCTCGGCTGCCAGATTTGTGCAATGTCCAAGGGGATGCCGTTGTTGATTTTCGGCCGCTTGATCAATGGAATTGGCGCGGGTGGAATCCTGGGAATCAACAGTATCACCATCTCGCACTATGTCTCTGCTCGTGACCGCGGTATCTACCAGGGCATTGGTAACCTCGTGTTTGGTGTTGGTGCTGCTTCGGGCGGTATTATTGGGTCTCTGGCGCAGTCATACAAGGGCTGGCGGTTTGCGTTCAGTCTCCAAGTCCCTCTTTCGCTAATTTCCATGTTGATCATTTACATCAACATGGAGGCCCATAAACCTAAAGACGTTGTCATGCCAGATGACTCGCAGCAGGCGGGCCATATTGTGCGCCGCAGCTCCTTTGAGCGCCTCGATCTTGTGGGCTCCTTTAGTCTCGCCACATTTGTGAGCTTGCTCATGTTGACCGTTACCACTGGTGGTGTCCAATTCGCTTGGGCTAGCTGGCCCATTGCTGCGTTTTCAGTCGGCGCAATTCTTATGCTTTCATTGTTCTTTTATTGGGAAACCCATAAAGCTCTCGAGCCGGTCCTGCCCATGTGGCTGTTGTTTGACCGCACTGTGCTCAACTCGTGCCTGCTCAACTTTTTTTCATCTGGTATTGCCTACACCTTTATCTACTATGCTCCAATCTATCTTGCTGCTTGCCTCGACTACAGCCCCGGCATGGTCTCGAGACGCCTTTTGGCCCAGTTTTTCGGTGGCTCTGTTGGATCAATGGGTGCAGGCGTAATTATTCGCAAGACAGGCAAGTACTGGTGGTTGCTAATTTATTCGTGCAGTGGCTTGATCACTGCCTCGCTCTTGTGGCTCGGATTGCCTACTTTACCCGGAAAGTTGACCAATACCTGGTACTGGCAAGATTCGGCATTTTTCATTTCTGGGTTGTCGTATGTGTCAATATTGACTATCTCACTAGTTGTGTTGATCACCGCGTTTCCCAGCCACCAGGCAACCGCTACCTCTGCTCAATATACATTTAGAGGTAGTGGCTCGAGTATTATTTTGGCCATTGCAGCTGCTGTGTTCAACAACACCCTAAGTAGACAATTGGCAAAGAATGTCAAGGGCCCGCATGCTCACAAGATCATCAAAAAGGTCTCAAAATCTGTCGACGCGATCCGCCAGGTCCCAGCTGAATACCTTGAGGGGGTGGTTGAGTCTTATCGTATTGCGATTCTCGCTGTCTTTGGTATCAGCCTGGTGTGGGCTGTTGTTTCAACAATCAATGGGTTGTTTATTAAAGAGCTGGTGCTGGATGATGGTCGCGGAGGTAACGACAGCGAAAGCGAGACAGAGACCCTCAACTAATAAACAATTCAGCTATAGCTTAAAATTTAATAGACTTTTGCCATATAAACACAGCACTGCTCTCCTACCCTAGCTCAGCCACAGCTCAGCCACTGATCTCATCTCAACCCAAACATGGGATCGCTGGTGACGTTTCCTCAATTAAATGACGAGCCAGCAGGTAGCCAGAATATTCTAAATTTATACGGACGTATCAAGACAACGGCGAGCAGCGTAATCTCGTCGTTCCTGCCCGAAGAAGAGGCTGAAGAGCCCAGCACCCCCGATAACGCTAGCGAGCGTAGCACGTCGCTGGTCAATTATGCGGCCAAGTCCAATGCGAGCGTTGCGGTAACCGATGATGGGGCTGATCTGACGGGGCCTGAGCCTATCCCGCTCATTGATGCCGGCGATCATTCCGACGTCGAAAGCATGTTTAGCACCGCCAGCTACAGCTTGTCCAAGGCCTACTTGGCTGCCCAATATCGCAGAGGCCGTAAAAGAACCCTCAATTCGCTCGACAAGGAGTTCTGGATGAAGGATGAGAACGCAAAGACCTGCTTTAGGTGTCTCAAGGGCTTCACCACATTTAGACGCAGGCACCACTGCCGTGTTTGCGGGCAAATCTTTTGCTCCGGGTGCACGAATCTGATCGACGGCTCTAAATTTCATCACAAGCACAACTCCCGCATCAGGTGCTGCGTCAATTGTTTGTCCTCACTCACCTCGCACAGCTCCTCTGAGGATGAAGACGAAACCATCGATGACCGTGAACACACGCCACGAGCAATGAGTATTCCCATTCAACATCACAAGGACGAGTACCATTTCAGCCCCAGATCTCACAGCTCTTTGGTTACCGCCACATCCGTAGTGACGAGCGGTGGGCAGGGCACGGGGGTACCGTCGTCGCAAATGATGTCCATCTCACCGGGAGTCATTCATGAGGAGGATGAGACGCATGAGTTTTATCGATCCCGCTCAAATACCCGCTCATCGGTGAGGAGCTCGGTTGCTGCGACGGCGCCCATTCCTCCCACCTTGCCGCGCCATTCAGCCTCGGCTATCTTCCCCCTGAACCGCCAGGAAAGCGTCACTCTAAACGATGCAGCACTGGAGCACCTCAAGGTGTTTTTGGAGCGCGTGCTCTCGGACTCTGAGCTCGACTGTGAGGTATGGAATATTCCTTTACTGGATACATTACTTCACTTGTGTGATTTTATTCGCACTGATCTTGGTAAAGAGCGTACAGAGCCAAAAGATTGGGTCAAGCTCAAACGGCTACCGGGCGGGTCCCCCAGCGATATCGAAACCACAAATGGCACCGTTTTCACCCACAACTTTGCTCTACGAGATATGCCCAATAAAGTGGTCAACCCGCGAATTCTGCTGATAAGTTTCCCGCTCGAGTATTCTAGAGGAACACAGTACATGAGCATTACCCCTGTCTTGGCTCAGGAAACCGAGTACCTCAAAAAACTGGTTGCGCGTATCCAGACGCTCGAGCCAACGGTGCTCTTATCCTCTTCGCACATTTCCGGCGTTGCCCTCAAACTTTTACACAATGCAGGAATAGTGGTGGCTACAGGAATTCGTCAGTATGCTCTAGAGCGCTTGGGAAGATATATCCAGAGTGAACCACTAGCGTCGATGGACCGTCTCTCAATGAACCCTTCGCTAGGTACATGTGGTCAATTAGAGGTCAGAACGTACCGGCAAGGTGAAATTGCCAAGTCTTTTATGTTTTTTACCGATATCCCCACCTCAGGCACCACAGTCTTGTTAAGAGGGCAACGCGACCAAACTAAAATGGTCAAGACCGTGATGGAAATTATGCTTGATGTAGCGTTTTCGCTCAAGATGGAGACTCACTTGATGCGCGACCAGTTTGTCTTAATTCCTGATCATCCCAAAGATATGGACCCGCGACGCGTCCTCTCCTCGTCGCCATTTGTTGATTTTGGTGTCCCATACCTGCAAGCCTTGGCATCGCGGCTAGAGGACCGGCTAGTGGAGTGTAATAATCACTATAAACAGTCTGAAAACGATGTGGCTATTGCAAAACTACGTGCTGAACTGCCAGCCTTGCCGGGCGGTGACGATACACTGGTAAAGATTGGCCAAGTCAGGGGCCTTTACGAGAAAGACGCCGCTCAAAGTGCTTGGATAGATGCCAAACAACTCTGGGACCAAATGAAGGAATCAAACCCATATATGTTCAATCCAGGAAGTCACCAAAACATCATTTACTCGTTCTTTCTCTACTGTAACAAGACAAACATCCAATGCGTAGGCCCCGAAACTAGTTTGGCGGATTTTTACCTCGATACAGATATCCCCCTGGGCATGTTTGTTGAAAATTGTTGCGGGACTTTTAACGATCCTTGTCCTGACGGGTGCCCCAACCCACTTGGTGAGCACAAGCGGTGCTATTATCATGGTAATGGTGTGGTGACCATCACTGTTAAGAAACAGAAAAGTGGTATCTCGGGCCTTCAAGACACTATTCTCATGTGGAATCACTGTAAAGTCTGCGATCAGGCCACGGCATACGCGCCCATGTCCGCCAACACCTGGCGATACTCGTTTGGCAAGTACCTTGAGCTATCTTTTTGGGGAACACCTCTTAGAATTAGGGCCGGAAACTGTAACCACAATATTTATCGTGACTATATCCGCTTTTTCGGCTGGCACGATCTGGCTATCAGTGTCGAGTACCACCCTATTCAGCTCTTTGATGTCGATATGCCCGACCACTCGCTTCGATGGACCGTGGATCCGCTGATTGACCTCAAAATCAGCACCTTCAAGACACTTAAAGAGGGCATCAACTTATTCTGGAACTCGGTAATAGCATGCTTGGGCAAAGTCAAGATTGAGGGCCTTGAAGAAGACAAGTTTGCAGAAGCTACTCAAAAGCTTGTGGAGATGAAGGAATCAGCTGAGAACGACCGAGGCGAGTGTCTTAGTTATCTCGATGAAGCATTCGCTAAAAGTGAACCCACTGATTACCTGGGACTCAATATTGTCTTGCGATTTGTACAATCTTTGGTCACCAAGCACCACTCTGAGTTTCACAATTTTGATGGGCTTTTCTTCCCCAGTGAGAAAGATATCAGGAGGGTCACAGTCCAGCAGCTCAAAGGGCTCTTGCTTGATGATGACCGTGGTAAATGGAGCGATACTGATAGAGCCGAGAGTGAGCGTGAACACTCAGAGGTTCCTTCTGAGGTTCCTTCTGAAGTCCCTTCCGAATCGCGTGAAGTTACTGATGTCATCGATGGCGATGAAGAAAATCGCGGATCGGAAACCAAATCCAAGAAGAAGCAAGCGTTACAGCCTTCCGGTACTAAATTAAATGAATCATCCTCTGCCAAGTCCACCACTGGTGCTCCCAAAAAACCCTCTGCTAAACCTGAAGAAGCCTCTGCTCAGCCCGAGGAAAGTGTGCCAGTAAAATCGAAATTTGGTACGCGTATTAACCTTCAGCTTAGCGGTTTCCAACAACAGCTTCCGCAGAACCCATCCAACAAAAAAGTAAGTCTTCTTGCGCGCCACTTTGAGGAGCTTTCTCTAGAGTTTGAGCGTGAGCGTAAACGTGAGCACCAGCGAGTTCTTGATAGACAGCAAGCTTCAGCAATCACCCAGACCCAACCAGTAGCCACAGTATTCAAAGATCTAGACGAAGCCGCTCAAGATGAACGGGGCTATGAGGAAGAGGCCGATGCTGATAACGAGGAGTCTGATGATGATGAGCGCCTGCTGCAAGATGCTGGTGAGCAGGGGCAGCTCACTGAGCCGGAAGAGCAAAGGCCCGAGGAAGAGGCTCCCAAGCCAGTAGCCCCGCACGCAGAACGCAAATCAATAATCCAGTCTTTGGTAAATTTCTGGGCCGAGCGCTCCTCAACGCGGTGGAGCCAAATCGAGTACATGCTCAAACCCAGTGAGCATATATTTAGTGACTCGATAGTGATTATCAGGGAAGACGAGCCAAGCTCCCTCATTGCATTTTGTCTCAGTCTCCCCGACTATAAAGAACGGGTGGAAGCAAACTATAACGGCGACGATCCCATATCCCAAGAACAGGTACTGCTGCAGCAGAAAAGTGTCCACCTCAAGTACAACTTTGTCAATGGAAACACCACAATGAGCTGTAAGATATTCTTTTCCGAACAGTTTGATGCGCTCCGCAAACAGTGCAAGTGTCACACCAACTTTATCCAGAGCCTCAGCAGGTGTAATCCATGGCAGAGCTCTGGTGGTAAATCCGGAAGCGTTTTCCTGAAAACTAGCGACGACAGGTTCATTCTCAAGAGCATTTCGCAATCTGAATTTGATTCTTTCACCAATTTTGCTCCCTCATACTTCAACTACATGTCACAAGCGTTGTTCCATGACCTCCCGACCGCCTTGGCCAAAATCTTTGGTGTATACCAAGTTCATATCCGCAATGGCTCAAGCATCAATCGCATGTACCTGGTTCTCACTGAAAACTTGTTCACTGGCCGCAATTTTACCCGTTTCTTTGATCTCAAGGGGTCCATGCGTAACCGTAAAGCGGCAGAGACCGGCAAGGCAAACGAAGTACTGCTGGATGAGAATATGGTCGACTATATCTATGAGAATCCCGTTTACGTACGTGAGCATAGTAAGCGTCGCCTCAGAACATCTATCTACAATGATACTCTCTTCCTCACCAAGATGAATGTCATGGACTATTCGCTGATTATTGGTATTGACGAGAGCAACAACACTATAGTTGCGGGCATTATCGACTATATTCGTGCATTTACATGGGATAAAAAGATCGAAAGCTGGGTTAAGGGCCGTACCACTCAAGGTGCCAAAGACCCCACGGTAATCTCTCCAAAGCAGTACAAGGTCCGGTTCCGCGAGAGTATGGAGCATTACTTTTTGCTGGTACCTGATTGCTGGCACCTAAGTGTAAATCCTATTTAAGCTATAATTATTATTTATTTCAACCGTTCAGAGACAAGGCACGGGTCGAATTGACCTGTATAATTGAACTATATCGGGAGATGTGAGCAGTATGCTCGGTAGTCCAATATATGGACCGACTAGTTAGCGTGTATATTGTGAAATAGACAATATGATGATGTCTGAAAGACATGTTTGACAGTACTGAAAGCAGAGAATGAAATCACTATGAGATCTTGTTCTATATTAACTTGAGTGGAAACTAAGGGAAGCTCTGATCAAGCTCTCTAGTAAGAAGCCTTGTACCGTGTATGCGTACACAAGAAGAAGCCCATGAAACCAATGGTACTAGGGCATCTGCTGCGGCAGATGCACCTGATGGGAACCACTGGTTGGGGTTGAGCACCGGACGGGAACCACTGGCAGGCGTTGAGCGTCTGATGGGTACCACTGGTGGGTGCGGAGTATACATCCAAAGGGACCCACTGGTGCGGAGAATGCATCAGATGGGAGAAAATATGCTGCGGCAGGGGTTCAGTAGACTAACTATATAAACGCCTAGATAGCGCAATAGGCGTCACCTCTTTCTGGTTTCGCTGCAACCCCCATTGAACGCTGAATTATGACCAGATCTACTATTGACTTGAGAAATATTACTATGGCTGAACTTACAGCCCTGTTGGAATCTTCTAACGTTGTTAACACCAAACCTGACATGAAGTCTATTGAAGACGTTCATAACCTTTCACAGGGAGAAAAAACTCTATACGTCCTCCCTATTTTTACGAACGTATTTACGTTCGCGGGGCGGCACCTGCTCATCACCGCTAAGATCACAAAAATAGGGAGGACGTATAGAATAAATTATGATCGTGGTCACGTGAATGAGGGGACATCTCTGTTGATTCGGATTATGAGGTGTAAGTATCAAGCATAACCAGGAAGCCTGAAAGGCCATGGTAAACAAGTACCATGCGAACCTTAATTTTGGCCCGCAAATATTCAATCACTAGGCTAGAAGTTCACATTTAGGTGCATAATAATTTACAGGCGCCAGTTGCCTAATCCATCCTGACACAATGGTTAGTGGCGCGGAGATCCCTACAGAAATATGGCTACTGATTGCTAGTTTCATTCCTAAATGCGCCCATAATCCAATTGCTTTTACACGCTTTTCTCAGATATGTCGCTCAGCAAACGCTGCGTTTCGGTCCGATCGTATATGGAAACATGTCAACCCATATGGTTTAGAACGCGATATACACCGCCATTTTACCAATGTAGTAACGTCTCTGAATCCCAAACAGCGTCGTGATTTGTTTTTCGTGTGGAGTTTTGCTTGGACATTATTAGACCAACAGCAGTACAAGCGGTTTGATGATACTCCCATTTACCGGGTTCTCCTCAACCTGATTCCTAGTCTGAAAGCAAATGAGAATGATTACTATAATCTAGGACTATTGCTGTCTACTGTTCCTATTCGTGATACCCCCGAGCCGCTGGACACTCATATAGAGGTCCGCAATAGAACCGTGATTAAGAATGCAATTGCAATGTGCCCCTGGGTATATTGTATTTTACCCAAAGAGCTCCAGAGAGATCATGATCTAGTGGTGCATACGCTGTGCACGGATATCGATATCTTGATCCACGATTGTATACCCGAAGATGTCCACCTGTCTACGCGAGAAAAAGTCGCTATCATTGAGTCGTCTAACTTTAAAGTGGACTCTGGGATCTTCATTGAGGAGTTGGACTATCGTGAAGTCGCTCGTGCACTGATTCGACATGTCGGGGGCCACGATTATCCAGCTGAAATTGTAGAAGATATCATCAAGGACGAAGACCTTATCCTGGAAATCATAACGTTCCCCAGTATGATTTATGAGAAAGCGCCCAAAGATCTACGAAATGATCCCGAGTTTACACGCAAAGCGGTTCTTGCATGTCCTTGGGTCGTCGACAAGACCATGAGCCTCGATCTCTGGAGACTTGCGGTGTGGGCGCACCCTAAACAGAATCTGATAGGCGCACCACCCGAGTATTTGCCAGAGCTAATGCCCAAGAGTCTCGAAAGAGCCCAGGACCCACGAGAGTGGTTTGAAGTACATTGGGACCTGGAGGGTGTCAAAGGGCTCGTAAAGTACGGGATCGAGTTGTATTGTGGACTTGGGAATTTTTGGCCAAGACTCGTGTCTAGCAATCGTGATAAAATGTTGTATTCGCTCAAGGGCGCGGACAACGTGAAAAAAAGCTTCCATTACCTTAGTCTTGTGTACCTTCCCATGGAGTTCTGCGACGACCGAGAAGTCGTCAAGGCAGCAGTCAGTGTAGAAGGGTCGATCTTAGAACGCACGGGCTGTAACTTTTGCGATGATAAGGAATTGGTTCTAAAAGCACTTGAATCAAGCAAGGGGCAAGTCTTCCGCTCTGCGTCTAGCCGGCTGAGACCAGACAGAGAGGTTGTGGAGAAGGCGCTCGTGTGCGGTGGCACGAGTCTGGAATACCAGGATAGTGAAGTCAAGAGTTCCAGAGAGTTTGTCAAGATTGCCATTTCCAATGATGGCAATGCCTTGGACCATGCGTCAGAGCAGCTGCAAGCCGATCAAGACCTGAAATTACTCGCGCAGTACAACTTGTTTCGCATACATGAAAAACAAGAAGATGTGCCTATTCTTGAATTTACAGAGGCCGAATAAATAGCCAATTAAAGTGGAGCGTGGGCGTGAATACTAAATAGCAACTAATAGCAGCACAGAAGGTCAATAGAATCCGAAATTTGCAAAAATATATCCGCAGTACACACTGAATAGGGCTTAGATATGGCGGATCGAACGCTGACCTGGTGGATTTGACCGCAGACCAGTGTAGAGTTCAGATTTTGTAGATGTTCATCGAACCAAAATATTTTGAGGCGCCAAATATGCGCTTTCGATAGCCATAACCCAGAACTGTTCTTACTATTCCAGGCGCTGCAAGGCACCGCGCTCAAGGAGTCCATCACGGTCCTCACCGCTCTTGATTCTATATAGTCATGACCGCATACAGCTCTTGGGAGCACCTTGATTTCTCAAGTCAACGTCATTTAATACTTTTTAGGTCAATGCCACACGGCACCTGTGAGAGCGTAGATGCTCACGTGATACGTCCAACCATAAGTAGTTCCTAGATTAGGTAGTAACTAACCTTCTCGGATCTTTACTTGTACTTCCAGCCCCACGCTGCGCTTACTAATCATGAACATAATCAAGAGACTTTTGGGTTCCGATACACCCTCAGAGTCGGTAACGCTAGCCCCAGGAGAGCTTTGGATTAATCGCCCGGCCACGAACCCGCGCGCTGGTCGCAATTCCATCTTTTCAGATTGTCAGCTGATTCTCTCAAAGCCCGCAGAGGATTTCGTCTCTGAGTTTGTCGTTTTCCCTATTGAGAGCAGCGAAGACGAAGATGCAGGCGACGCTGATGGTGATTTGCGGCGCCTCGAAAGCGAACGCACGTTTCTTGTTGACCCGGCGCTTAAAGTCGCGTATTTCGATAACCACGGCAAGACGGTCGTCTCGTGGGCCGATCCGGAGGGCGACGCGGGCGATCGCTACGAGTTTGTGTGCAGCCCCACCATCCAGAGCGATAAGCTCGCGAGATTCGACCAGCTTTGTCGTACCGTGCAGTATGGGCGCAAATACGGCCGCCCACCACCCAACGCTAAAGCTCTCGAGGAGTTTGATTACGACGATGCGATCCAACAGGCTCGCGAGGCTCCTCCTCCTAGTGCTGCCCCTGTTTCCGAGCTGGAGGGTACAAGTCTGTATAATGTGGTGGGTGACATTTGTTTATTCGACGGTAATCGGAAAGTTTTCGCCCTTCAGCAGCAGCAAGTCCACATCCATCTCGTGGAAACCGGCAAGTACCAGTATTCGTTGGCCGCAGGGGCCCTGGCAATCCCTATACTCCCCAACATGAACCCGGTGAGTAACGAGGAGCACAAGGCATTCATCTTTAATGTGCAGCAAAACGGAACTTTTGTCACGTACATGATCAGACTGGACTCTGCATCGCAACTTTTACAGTTTGAACAGGAATTCGCCACTCTTTTATGGCAGGCTCAAAACAAGACCAATTGGGCCGATGTAGAGGAGGACGATAAAGCCTATATCTGTGGTGTGTTGGCTCCAGAGGTCAAGGCGGAGGAACCAGAAGAGGAATCACAAGAGGAGGACCCGCTGGACCCGGACGACTCAGATATGATGGACGAAGACGGGTACTTGAATTTTGCAAATACCCGCGACATCAACTCGGCAATGGAGGTGGGCCACTCCAAGGACCGCACATATGTTGTACGCGGTAACAACATTGGTGTTTTCAAAACAGGAAACAACGTCGAGTACGCCACAACCATCAACAATGTCCAGGATCTCGACAAGAACCCGTTTACTGCCCGCAATATTATGCTTCACGAGCAAGATAATGCTCTCCTGATGCAAAACGACGACAACTCAAAGATTTTCCGTATGGATCTCGAATACGGTAAAGTCGTCGATGAGTGGGACATGTACGGCCAGGTGAGTACTTATGCGCCTCTCAGCAAGTTTGCACAGGCCACTGCAGAATCCAACCTGGTTGCCGCTACTGATAAGAGCGTTTATCGTATCGATCCCCGTTTGTCTGGCATTAAAGCAGTGGAAGATGCCATGAAAACGTACTCCAAGAAGATGCATTTCACTGCTGCTGCGACTACCGAACAAGGCCATGTTGCGGTCGCCACCAAACAGGGCTCGATCCACCTTTATAACAAGCTGGGCAAGCAGGCCAAGACGGCGATTCCCGCGGTCGGCGATGCAATCTTGGCCCTGGACGTCACGGCCGACGGCAAGTATATCCTGGCCACGTTCAAGACTTATTTATTGCTGATTGAAACCACTAATGCCAAGGGTACTGGGTTCACTGACCGGTTCGCCAAGTCCAAGGGCGAGCACCCCAAGCCCCACCGGCTTCAAATCACTCCCGATAACGCGGCGTTCATGTACCACGAGACTCGCAAGTCGCTCTCGTTTACACCGGCGCGCTTTAACATCAGCCCTGACAGCAAGGAGAGTACGATTGTCACTGCTACTGGTCCATATGTGGTTACCTGGAACCTGGAAGCGATTCTCCATGGTCAGCCCAATGCCTACCGAATTAAGCGATACTCGTCCACTGTCACTGCCGACAATTTCAAGTATGGTAGTGATAATCGTGTTGTTGTTACCTTGGAGGATAATGTGGGAATGGTTAGTAGGAGTGCGTTGAGAAAGCCCACGAGAATGTCGCTGGCGAGCGAAATGTAGGTGAGCGAACGCAGCGACTCTATCCGTATATAGCTAGTTATATATATTTTATTCACTAATAACCTCAATGTTTGCTCCAGGACGTTTAGATCCACAACCCTTTGCACACGGCGCGTCTCACCCTTCTTTATGGCTTACTATGGTACAACCCCAGAGTGGGCGGCAGTGCTCTATGAACCAGGTGATATTTTGGGGTACTGTGCGGCCGTCGCTAGTCTAGTTCCTCCTGCATTTTGTATCGCGCATATGGCCGTCTTCCTCGCCCGCCGTGATGCCCAAGACTTGTGGTTCTCGGTCGGCCAGGTAGTATGTGAGGTTATGAACCAGGTAATTAAGCATGTTTTGATGATTCCTCGGCCAGTAAGTCCCGTAATTAATATGCCAGACGATACGTATGGGATGCCTAGCGCCCATTCCCAGTTTATGGGATATGTTGTCGGGTACACGCTTTTAGAGGTCCTTGGTGCGACCACTGCTGCTCAGGAGCGTATTGGCCACTTTGTTTTGGTCTCAGTCCTTGCAGCCATGGTCTGTGCTAGTCGCTGGTACCTCTGGTATCACTCTGTAGGTCAGGTATTGGCGGGGTTCACTATTGGTGCTGGGCTGGGGCTCCTGTGGCACTCTTTGTCGAGCCCCTTGCGCAATTACGGAGCAGTAGACTGGCTGCTTGATCTATGGCCGTGTCAGCTGCTCAAAGTCAAAGATACGCGCTACGATGTGACAGAAGAATGGGAACAGTGGAGAAAACAAAGGTCGCAAAAAGAGCAACAAAAAAAGCGCTAGAACATTTCTGATGCTAGTAAATAAGTTATATCCTATGTATAGAGCTGTCTCAGGCACTGGTCAGGCACTGGGAATACGACCGTCGATGGTCGCTCCCTCAATAATAATCTCTTTTCTTACATGTTCGTAACCGGTACTGGAAAGCTCAATTATTCGGTCAGCAGGGAACCTGAGCTCAGGGATATCCTTGGTGGACGATCCTTTAAAGTAGCCATACAAAACAGACAAAACACTCTCATGGGCAATGATGAGTACAGAGGTATCGATTCTCTCCAGCTCCAGCAACACTGGCTCTAATCTCAGGGCGACATCCTGGAAGGACTCACCACGGGGATAGGCGGTATGGTATGGATCCTTTTTGTACTGTTCCCAGTACTCGGGCCCCAGCGGTGCTCCCTGTTTGCGTTGGGTCATGAGTGAATAAGGGGTAGTGGGAAACCCGGCACGTTTAAAGGGCAGTGCAGTTTGGACAGTTTTAGTACGCGAGGACGTCAAGACTACGAGGTTTGATCTCGGCTCCTCAACAGGGCTCTGGGCACGGGATTCGTGCGCATCAGCGAACTTGGCATACTCTGAAGGGTCCAGTCCAGCGTCTTCGTGGTGCGGGTAATCAGGAGAGCTCATGTATTTGATCAAAGTGTTCATAAGTGCTTCCGAGTACGCTTGGCCCTCGCTTGTAAGGTCATCGTCCTCCTTGCCCACAGACTTGTTATCAGTAGCATTACCCGAGCGGGCGAAGAAAATGGATCCACGGCGTTTGCGAGCATTGAGATTAAACAGCAAGACTCTGTTGAGGAGGTACCCCAGGGGGCCATGGTTGACCATCAACTTCTCGCCCTCGTTTTGGATCTTGATGTAAATGAGTTCGGGCTCGGTGAGCGGCTCGTAAAACTCAAAAGTTTTCTTGAGTTTCTTGAGATGCAAGTTTGCAGCCTCGCCGGTCCCGATTTTGGAGTACTCGGGCGACGCTCTGTTGATTTCGGCGATATTACGGGCGAGGATCTTCTCGTCGGTGACGGCGCACTCCACAAAGAGGCACTCGACACCGCGCTCGGCGCACAATTTTGCGAGCTCCCGGCGCTGAGAGGCGAGCGCATTGATTGCGTCGTAGAGAGCCACCTGCCCTCCATTGGCAAAGAACTTCCAGATGTCCTCCGTTGCGGTCAGCATGAGCTTTTCGCGCTCCTTACTGGTAAAGCTAAAGAAATCCGAGGGCAAATCCTGCTCGGGACCTAAAATATCGCGCCGGTAGTCACTGAGGTGGAACTTCTTGGCCTTGACCCCCAACCAAGAGAGGTAGCGGCCAATGGCGACGGTGCGCGCGGTCTTGCCACGAGCAGGCAGGCCAACCATCACAATACAGATCTTACCCGCATGGTAAAGGTGCCCAGAAGCGGTAATATACAGCTGTCCGGGGGAAGCATTTATATGATTGTCGGTGCGTGGGGCACTCATTGATGACATAGAGCTCGCTGGGGGGAAAGTAGCGAGGGCGAGCGATTGTGAGCGGTTGCGCAGCTAGTTTATTTACTACTCGAGATACTAACCAGTTGCTACTAACCAGTTGCTACTAAAGCTACTGCACCATCTGTTCACCCAACTAGCTCTCGTCTACCAGTTTCCATCTACTCAAGTGATGCGAGTAGCAAGTCACAGCAGTCGCTTTAATTTGCTACTTCCATCATTCGACTAGATTACTTTTGGACTTTTCTCTTAGATTAACTATAACCTAACTTAATGATCAGACTTGAGGAACTCCTCGTATTGCTCAAAAGTCATGAGATCCTTCAACTCCTCGGGTTTGGAGAGCTCAATCTTGGCGAACCAAGCCTTGCCCATGGGGTCAGCGTTGACCACAGAAGCGTCAGAGGTCAATTCTTCATTGGCCTCAACGAGCTGGCCAGATACAGGTGTGTAGAGGTCGGTGGCACTCTTGACACTCTCGACGCTACCGATGCTGTCCTCCTTTTCGACATCAGCGGGGGTCTCGACGACCTCGGCAAAGGTGGTGTCGCCAAGAGCCTCGGCGGCGTAGTCGGTGATACCAATGAAACCCACTTTGTTGTCAAAGACGGCAATCCACTCGTGGGAAGGAGTGTAACGAACCTCAGGGTTGGCGCCAAAGTTGGCAATAAAAGAATCAGGAGTGATTTTATTAGAGGCCATGCGACACAAACGGGGAGTAAAGCGGGCAGCAATGCCAGCACGAGTACGCAAAATGTTCATCATGATAAGCACAGGAAAAAGCGACGAGATAAAGAGTGACTCGGGGAGGGCACAGGGAGCGTGCTGACTCGGGAAGGGCACAGGGAGTGGCTGACTCGGGACCCCCAGGACCCCCGGACCGGGGCCCTGCTCTGTATTTACGCCACCCTTGCCACAGGAATTTTTCACTCACACGATGCTTTATGAGCTTATGGGAATCGCTCGTCGCACTGCAGGCGAGTTTGCTTGCAAGGAAGCCAGCGAAATAGCCAAACTTATTGGTAAAATGATCATCGACAACCGTGGTGTTGTCCGTCACATTGAGAATAGGGGTGTGCACCCACTGCCCAAGATCTGGAACAAATCCCGTCAAAGTCACATTGAGGCCGTCCGCTTCCACATGCTTTTCGATAGTTCCCCCAGCGTGCAGCGTATGATCCAGCACTATGTCCAGCAAGATGCCCGTATGCTTCGGTGTACCATCGTCAAAGAAGGTGGTAATACCATCAAGAGTTTGAACGAAAAGCACGCCAAACCTTTTATTTAGTGGTGCTGTATTGCATTTGTATATATATTAACTTATAATTGTTTCTTGCCTCTGACAAACTCCCCATATGCTTTATGACGCACATTGCCATCCTACAGATGACCCAGAGACGCTTCCATTGATTGCAAACCTTGATGCAACCCTTTGTATTATGGCCACCCGGTTTGATGACCTGGATCTAGTCAGGGAAACCGCACGGCAGTACTCAAACGTTATACCGGCCTTTGGGCTTCATCCTTGGTACGCTCATTTGGTTTCGTTTGGGTTGCCCAAGGAAACCCACTATAAAACGGTTTTTGGTGTCTCTGTGGCCCCAGAATACCTGGACCAGCTCCCAGATCCCTTACCTTTAGAGCAACACCTGGCCAGGATCGAGGGGGCCCTTGTAGAGTTTCCAGAGTCCATTGTGGGTGAGATTGGGCTCGACAAGGCATTTAAAGTCAAGATTGGCGGCCAAATATCCCCCTTCAAGACCTCAATGGACCACCAGCGCCATGTGTTTAGAAAACAGCTCGAGCTGGCCCAAAAGTATGGCCGCGCAGCCTCCTGTCATGGCGTGCAGTGCCATTTACCATTACTCGAAGAGTGCACAGCGGTGGCAAATCTCAATTCTGCCTCCAAAATGCGCATCTGTCTGCACTCGTTTAGTGGCACACCAGATTTCGCCTCGCAACGATGGACAAAGTTGAAAATCCCCGTCTTTTTCTCGGTCGCAGTGTTGATAAATGCCAAAAATAAACAAAAAGCAACAGATTTGATCAAGGCGGTGCCTACAAACCGTATTCTTTCTGAGAGCGATTACCATGCGGCGGGTCCCTTTATGATGGAGCTGCTCGAATCCAGCCTAGAGTTGATTCAACAAGCGGGTATATCACGAGATCAAGTCCAAGAGAATTTCTGGTCATTTGCTAGGGGTTCAAGATAAAGATTATGCTATGTACTAATGCTATACAACAGGTTTCACTGAAACTGCTTGTACTCTCTAAGAATAACCGGGACACTCGATGCCGGCAAGGCACCAATCTCGGTGACGACCTTTGAAATGTATTTGGAGTCAGTCAGGTCATAAAACACATACTTTGTGGGCCCACTGATGGGCATAAGTTCATTAGTAGTAAATGCGTCGAGCTGGACCCGTTCACTGAATTTGAGGGTTTCGCAGAGAACAAGGAATGGAATATCACGCAGGCTTACGGCCATTGCAACCATTGAGGTGCCCACTCGCGAGTACAGCTGTCCGTTTGAGGTCATAGCGTGTGCTCCTACCAATACCGCAGAGATTGTATCGTCAACAAGGTACGGGAGGGCATTGATAAGGGCATACTCGACGGGGATACCGATATCAGCAAGCTTTGACGCGAGCTTTTTACCCTCAAACAGTGGGTTCGAGTCCACAACCACAACCGAAATACCGAGCCCTCGCTCGTGGGCTTCCCGCAGTGTGAGGTACACAACCTCCGAATGAGCATAAGTAAGGATGCGAGCCCCTGGCTTGATCATTTGCACTGCCGAATCGACAATCACTTTATCAGCAATGTCTACTTGATCACGGATAAAGCTCTTGAGGAGATCCTGGATCTGCTGCTTGGCGTCCTCACTGGAAAGCTCGGGGCTTAGAGTGGTGATCTGCTGCTTGAGCCATCTAATAGCATTACCCATTGAGACACCGAGAGTACGTCCCGTGGCTAGCGTCTCAATCTGCTTATTGAGGTGTGTGCCAATGCTGCGAGAAGTGGCACTGCCGGCCGGCACTTCATAATCGGCGACGATCTGGGAAAAACACTCGAGTAGAGCCTTGACGCGAGCCGAGGAGCCAATAATCTCGCACTTTTGGTACTTGATTGCGAGTTGCAGAGCTCGAGGATCGCAGTCTTCAGCGGTGACATTATTGAGGCTCTGGACCCCTGGCAGGTCTCCAAATAGAGAGGTCTTGACCGGTTTGGGAGCCTCAGCAGGCACCGCAGGGCTAGTGCTTTCTTTTTTAGCTGCTCTCTGAGCCTGCTTTTGCTGCTTTTTCAACGCCTTTTGTTCTTTTGCAGAGAGTTCAGCCATATATAAAGATGTGAATAGGGACAAGACTAATTAGGTAAGGTGCACCCAACCGGATCGAGTCACCATGAGTAGCGCCAGGAGTAGCGCGCCCTCTAGACCTGAGTAGTCAACCAGACTCTTTGGGACTCTTTTTTCTTTTAGAGTCTTGTGGACGCATGTACTCAGCGACTAAATTGAAGCGCCCATGCACCAGGCAAACGGGATCAAGCGCAACTCAACTCTTGTGAACTAAAATCATTCATAGAGTGATCCTGCCAAGACAAGTTCTGCATAGAGCCACGGAGCTATGCATACTTATGTAGATCATGTACATGTACCCCAACGACGCGCCCATAGCCCCATCACAGTGCCCCAATTTAAAATTCATAGCTAATGCACAGCTCAGTTGATAAAACACAAGTCTGTCAGACCATCTCCGAGACCTATTGAAGAACTATTACTGTAAGGGTCGAATCGTAAGGGCAAGCAGCACAGCTAGATATTTAGCAGTATTAAAAGTGTTTTTTGGTGAGACGCCTCAACGTAGTCATACTCATTAGGTATGCCTTGGCTGTGATCTAGGCAGAGTTCCATCTGCGGGACCATCAGGTTCGGGCCCTTGAGGCAGGCCTTGAGTAGGTACTTCATAGGTACTCAGGCTGGGCCCTCAGAGCACGCATCCAGGGCTTCTCTTCTAGCCAGCTGTAGCTCCACATCAATCGTGGGCTACAATATGTCGTCCCCTACAGGTGCTCCTCGTGGGGTTAAAGCAGCTATGCATATTGTAAGACATGCATCGGTCAAATTCTCCCAAAAGGGTAGGATCGATGCTCATTTTGGGGTAGAAAAATGTCCAGAGTAGGCTCAGAACATCACCAAAGTAACGTGAAATCCAAAGAATGTGTCACGGGTGTTCAAGCACACCCACGATCGGGACGCCGCTTATAAGCCACTCTAAAGCTTTATCAGGTATAGCACTAGGCTTTGAGATTTTGTTGAAAAATATGGTGTCATGTCTTGGAGTATTAAAGCCCGATGCATGCTGCTCTGGAGGGTGGTAGGTTGTCGCTGATAGCACCGTCCCCTTGATTTTTTGCAACACGCTGGTTAGCAACACGTTGGTTCGCGAATCTTGGAGCGGATGCAGAAAACTTGCAAGATCATTGCTGCCCCACGTGCTCATACCTGCGTATACTCCCCACCCCCCAATTCTATTTCCTCAATGGGTCAACTGCATATGTAAACCTACAAACTAGTCCGATTTGATTCGATAATTGCGTTTAAACCTCTTGAAATATTCACATTTACAGCCATTTATAGCGAAAAACCTCAGAATCCATTTTAGTTGATTAAGGCTGAACCTCTAAAGTTGGTGTTGAGAGATAAGGTATTCATGTCAAGAGGGTGCATAAACCTTGGTTCCATATTTGACCATGCTTTAATGGCGATCGGAGAATCTGTTGATAGCATTGAGGCCGAGATCCTTCCAACCGTGGTGCTGGGACAGCTGCTACAGGGGCCAAACAGGATACTTGCCGGCACCGTGGATTCGTGGCAGTTTTCGTGTCGAGTCACTGTCTTTTTAGGCGAGTTTAGACGAGTTCGGCAATATGCATGCGCAACGCATTCGTGAGATAATACAACAAGCCCTGCAAAAATGTATATAAATGAACAGTCAGATGTCCCATTACCAGCAGGACTTGCTCTCTCTGGTTGCCTGCTCAGCTTGATAGCTGAGGTTCTTTGACAACCTTTGCGATTCTCGTTTATCTGCTTTTTCTTGGACTAACATAAAGAACGAGCACCTTCTTGATCTTATCTTAAAAGAGGTCTCTTACTACAGATAGCAACTGATTGCAGTTGTCTCGGCAAACCATCCATACGGTACTTTTCACGATGGCTGTATAGAATGAATACATGTACCGGATAGCTGCCAGCTGCAGCTTTAGACTTTTGCCAGACTTGTGGTGGATGGTACACTGTGGATGCGTTGCAGGGGCAACTGGAGAAGGTTTCTAGCTAGAGTATACCATTGAGGTGCTAATAAGTATATTTAGATTGAGCAATGTGTCTTTTTTTTGCGGTTTTCCTCGAGGTGCCGGGTACCATACACGATCGGATAGCGGGCTCCTGTTGGTTGAGCCCGGTAGCAACCGCTAACCCCCCCCTTGTTAGTGATATAATTTCAAAGTAAAGCTTCTCCATAGTGCTGGGACCTGTAGTTTGGACTTGAGTAAAAAAACCTAAAATAAGTGCCTTGAAAGGCTATAAGACCAGCTGGCTCTATACTAGACCCAGCAAATAAGCAAAGGATCACGGAGATGTTGGTATATACTTGAATACAGTTGAAAGTTAGCCACTTGTGCTCTCGAAACAGGCGTTTGGCTATACTTGTAAATATAATGATTCCTCCTAGCATACAATGACTCAATGTCAAGTGCGTGGTTCTGCATCGTGTATGCAGCCTGATGATAAATATGGATTGAAACGCGTCGAGGTTTGAAAAATTTACCTGAAAAGAGATTGAATACTCACAAGACTCTAATTGTCTTGTTAAATCTTGTCACTCTAGCTGGTATTCTTGTTGCTTGGTATAATTACCATCAAGTCTGGGGTACATGACTGGTGCATCAGCTTGCATATTTTTCAAGAGGCGGAAATACACATTTTTATGGGTCGGGTTGCGACAATTTGATGTATTGCGGTAACTTGTCTAGGCGTGTAGCTGCAATTAATATCCAGAAAAATTTTTTTAAATCGTTGAGCCCGGTATACACTCTGACGGTACTGATGACAGGCAATGACGAAAAACCTCGTCAAACAAATAGAGCAAGAGGCGTCCGCTGTGGAGATCAATGCCATCTGGATAAATCAGTCCATTCGGAAAACACGCTGAGACCCCACCAATGTCACCAATTGATATGCCCACAATTTACCGGGGCTTTGTTCCATGCATGCGGGTGTTCCATTATGCACCTGCAGAGTTCAGCCGAGCCCACAATTAGCAATTTTGAGCGTGTGACTGGCGGACAAGTCTTGGTACGTGCATGTTTTGGAGCCGAATTATGCACAGAAAACATTGGGATGCTCTGAGTTGGGCCCTAAAGCCACAGGGAGTTCCCCGAGTAGATTGAAAAAGTGCAATAGTATGGATCGTGCAGTATGCATGCGCGCCTTTGCCTAGTCGGGTGCATTGCACAGGAAGACGGGGCTTACCCGTGTCCCAATATCTCGGGAGTTCAAGGCCCATTTACAACAGTTTGATTGGTGGGAGGTCAATTTGGTGGGATCCCAAGACTCAGCCATAATATTCAACACTTTTTCAGACATATTAGAACCACTGTAGAGCCTTGTTGCGTATCAGGCATCAGGCAGGTGGACGTTTGATGACCTAACCCGACTCGCCGTCGGAGGGTACCCCCGAAGTGATTGATGGTGCGGCTTGAATCGCGACAGGTTGAAGTGGTGCGCGAGTTAGATTAGCTATGTGGCTATTTCTTCAGGTAATACACGCTTCAAGAGGCTTGTTTTGGCTCTCAAGGAGGCTGTGGTCGATTTAATATCCCGAGATAACCTACCTTAGGGTAAGGGGTGCACAAGTATCTGCAGGGGAATCCGACTCAAAACGGCCACGTTCGAATTGTGGGTTAAACAGAGGTGGCGAGACATTGCCCATTTGGATATCTACTCAAATGACAATTCAAATATGGTATAACCGCACCCTTAGCTCGCACACACGTAAAAAAGGTCGGAACTTATGTAAAACACTGCATGACGCTCATGCACAGGCGTGCTTGCCCACTTCCAGTTACTATATAACCCCCCCTCCGCAGTGTCGACCGAGAATCGAATGACATTAGGTCCCGTTGCAATCACCAGAGTGAAAGCTCCAAAGCAGGGAAATGCAACAGTGTTTTTCATCCATGGGCTGGGTGATTCGGGCGATGGATGGAGCTTCCTCCCCTCTGAAGTTTACAAGAGCCAGCATCTGCAGCACATTGATTTCATGCTGCCAAACGCCCCTGTTGTGCCCGTGACTGCTTTTGGTGAGAGTGTTCCCGCGTGGTTTGATGTTTATGGGTTTGATGGCTCCAAGGGAAGCGACACAGTAGGTATCCTCAACGCGGTTTACACCATCAACGAGCTGGTTGAAAAGGAAATTGCAAGGGGTACTCCCGCCGACCGAATTGTTGTGGGAGGTTTCTCCCAGGGCGCTGTTTTGACCGAAGGGTTGTCGCTCATTTGCAAGCACAAGCTGGCTGGATTCATTGCCGTGAGCGGGTTCTTCCCCAAATCAAAGGAACTAATGACTCGAGCCGTTTCCGCGAACCTTGACACCCCTATGCTAATGCTGCACGGTACTGCAGACCAGGTTGTTCCGTTTAAGATGGGCAAGAAGAGCTACGAGGCGCTCAAGTCCGGTCAATTTGGATACAAGAACTTGGAGTGGAAAGAATTTGACGGCCTTGCTCATTCTCTAAGTCTTGAGGGTCTTGACGAGATTGTAGAATTTCTCGAGCGTGTTTTGCCGAATTGATGAGCCCACGTGTGCGCGTGAACTACTGCGAATGCGAATAAAAATGCGATTGCAGCTTTTGGTTGATTAATACCAATATCAGAGTCAGGTCACTGTCGGGGAAGTGGGACCACCGACCGAATGTGGAACAGAAGGATGAACCGATCACTAGTATAGTCTGGCCCATTATGATCTGTTTCGGCCCACTGTTTGATACCGCCCCTGACATCCCTTGCACTCTCCTAACCAAAGCCCACTCGCCCCCACCTGGGGTTTGGGTATCATATCCTAGCACTCAAAGAGCGCTCCAAAACGACCACTCCTCCACTCCTCTTATCGAGTTCGGAATCATGTGGTCAACATTGTTAGCCGTTTACTTTGTTTTACTATTTATTGACCGTAGTTACCGCTATTATTACAATTATCGCGCACGGAAACGCGGGTGCGCCCAATCCGGCGAATTAAAGTGGTTTGATTACGTCCCGTTTGGTCTCTACAAGAAAGCGCAGATCGCGGTGCAGTATGCCAAAGGAAACTCGCTCGAGTTCGCCAGGAGCACATTTGCAACCCGTCATACCCATATCACCTGGCTAAGTGGCGGTTGGGGAGTTCTGACCTGCAATCCCGAGGTAATTAAAGCAACGCTGGCCACCTCTTTTAAGGATTTTTCCCTCGGAGACCGGCACAGGGTCTTTTTCCCTCTCTTGGGTAACGGAATTTTCACCTTGAGCGGCGATGGATGGAGGCATTCGCGAGCTCTTTTACGGCCGCAATTCGCTCGAGATCAGATCTCACACCTGGAATCAATCAAATACCACGCTGATTTGCTTATCGATAAGCTGATTGAGGAATCCAAGACCGGTACCCCCGATGCCCAGCAGTTGTTCTTTGCCCTTACTCTTGACACGGCCACCGAATTCTTGCTTGGGGAATCGGCAGACACGCTCCGAAACTCTACTCTCAAGGCTAAAGGTCCCACTCGCCAAGTGTCGGGCCCTGAATTTGGCAAGGCATTTGCACAAGCCCAGACGACCCTCGGGTTCAGGTTTATTGCTGGTGCTGGTTACCGGCTCGTCGATGGTCCTGGGTTCCGCAACAATATCGATATATGCAAAAACTACATTGATTCCTATGTCTACAAGGCTCTCAAACACCCGTTGGAAAAGGCTGATGTTGCCGACAAGTACGTGTTTATCAACGAATTGACCAAGGAGACCAGAGACCCGGTGGTCATTCGTGACCAGGCATTCAATATCATGCTAGCTGGCCGCGATACCACCGCTGCAACCATGTCCTTCATGGCGTGTTATCTTGCCAAACACCCGGACATTTGGCGCCGGCTCAGAAAAGAGGTTCTCGAGCACTTTGGTGATGACGCATCCACTATCTCGTTTGAGTCGCTCAAGCGGTGCAAATATCTCTCCAACGTGATCAATGAAACTCTGCGTCTAAACCCCATCGTCCCGGTCAACTTTCGCTGTGCCACAAGGGATACAGTTTTACCCACTGGGGGTGGACCCAATGAGGACCAGCCAATCTTTGTTCCAAAGGGAAATATTGTCTTGTACAGTGTTTATGCCATGCATCGCGATAAGCGGTACTGGGGTGATGACGCTCTCAAGTTCAACCCGGACCGCTGGAATGACAATATGGGAAATGCTCACCAGTGGAACTTTTTGCCATTTAATGGAGGGCCCCGTATTTGCCTCGGGCAGCAGTTTGCATTGACGGAAATGGCCTGTACGTTTGTACGAGTTTGCCAACGGATTGAGAGAATTGAGGCCATGGTCGAGGGTGACCCAGTGCTAATAAACCAGCATTTAGGCCTCACAGCTAGTATCAAGGGTGGCTTGCCCAGCCGTTGGCTACCTAGAGTAGTATCCTGAACTATCTACTGGCTATGTAACGCTTGGCATATCATTACACCTTCTGAGACCTTTTCTTGGCCCTTTTAGCTTTTCTTGTGGGCCTGATAGTTGAGGACGCACCATTGTAGCTAGCTCGATACCGCGGCGTATTGCTTCCCAGCACCGCATCGTTCCTTATATTCAGAGCATAGAATCCATAGAGACCTCCACCTATAAACAAAATCAACCGGAACCAAGCAGAGTAGAATTTAAAGTCTCTTTGGATGTGTGGGGAAAGAAACCGCATTCGGATACAACGTGCAAACCCACCTTATATAGCTGGTGCGGCATCCCAATGGGGTAATTCCGAATTGGTTGCACTTGAATAAAGACAAGTTATAGCTGATTGTTGAAAAATAAATATTAGATAGGTAGGGAGAGAGCTACTCACTGGCAAAGATGATGGTCTCGAGACTATCAACAGTAGCACTCTCTGGACAATAAGGGCATTTGATAACCCGTTTACTTAGCCCTTCATTACGAAGAATCTGGACAGTGGACTTTGAAAGGACATGGCCACACGGTAAAAGCTGTGCGGGGTTGGCCAAAGAGGTCTGCTCCTTTGATACCGGGCACACAAAGACCGGGTGGAACTTGAGGTCATTTGGCAGGTTCAAACCCACCGGCAGCTCGTCTTGTGAAGTCCATTCTGCGTTGCGAGCTCGCATCACGGCGTAGCTACGGGCCAGCTGCGGGAGGGCAGTGAGACCCGCTTTGGTAGCCACCTCGAGCTGCGAAACGGGCGAAGAGCCAATCTGGCACAGAAACGCCCACTTGAACGATTCGCGAGCCTTCAAACCAAACTCCTGGGGCATTTCCCCCAGCAGCATCAGGGGGATCCCGCGGCCGTTATCAGCAAACACAGACGGGCCGGTGGCTCTGAGAAACGCCAAGGCCTCTAAACGGCCTTTTTTAGCAAAACAAGCCAACTGAAAGCAATACAAGTCGCTCATCAGAGTCGAATGCGCCTTGATAAGGAAATGCAGGTGGTTACTGGCCCATTCAAGCGCAGAAGACACATCACCGTTATCGATCTCGAGCAGGATCTTCTCGAGCGTTTTATACTGCGCTAGCTGCTCATGGAGCTGGTGGCGTTGGTCTTTGAGCAGGGGCGATTCGTTTATCAGTACTTTGGCGGCATCGTAGAGGCCCAGGTGCAGAAGGTGGCGGAAGATCGCTGATTCCAGGAGCTGGTTGCTAAAAGAAGAGGGCTGGATAATTGGTTTGGCATCAATTGAGGCCAGTTCTTTGGTTTTTTTGGCGATTTCAGAATGGATTTTCTTCTCTGCGAGCCGGATGTGTGATAACGTGGTGGTCATCTTGGTGTGAGAGGATGATTCTAGAGAAGTTTCCTGTGTTTCCTCTTCTAGATCATCCACCAGACCCTGCAATTCATTCACAATCGTGCCAAAATGGTCGCTACAACTGGCCCGTTGCGGTGCTGCTGCTGACATCATGTTTGCCATACCGTCCAAGGAAGGAAGTCATGTAGACTGGAACGGCCCTCTACGAGCTTATTTGGTGCGGTTGTATGGTTCAAGTACTGATTTTGGGGAGGACGCCGCGGCGCTTCAATCTATTCGCAGTGACGCTCTCGGTAGCTCGCGCAATTCTGGAGGAAGAGACCTCCTGTACCGCTATTTCGTGCAATTGGACAACCTGAGCCTTCGAATCCCAATAAATGAGCACGGCTGCAAGGTGGCGTTCACTTGGCGCGATATCTACAGCAAAAAGGAGATTACACAGTACTCTGCGGCGTTTGAAAAGGCGGCGATTCTCTTTAACCTGGCGGCCACGTGCTGGCAGATTGGCCTCGACTCGGAAGCCAACAAGGTCGGGTTTGCCTCTTTCCAGGCGGCCGCCGGTATCTATCACTTGCTGGCGGAGAACTTTATCTATGCGCCGTCCCCTGATTTCGAGGCGGAGACCACAAAGACGCTCAAGCAGCTTTGTTTAGGGCACGCGCAGGCACTTTTCATCCAGAACTCGCTCGAAAAGGCCCCCAGCTCACTACTTTATCGCCTCGCAAAGGGTGCGTCGATAGTCTACACTGAGGCCGCCGAGGGGCTCGAGAAGGCGTACCAAAACAACTCGTGGGGCGAGCGCCACTGGCACCACGAAATTAGGTTCATTGCAAACTACTGGAACGCGTTTGCTCACTACCACTATGCGCTGCATTTGGATGCCAAAGAGCACGGCCTGGCCCTCGCATATATGAACGAGGCCAAATCGCTTTTCCGTGATATAAATACCGAGCAGTACTCGTTCAAGTTTGCCAGTGCCAAGGATGTAAGCGCTTACTTCGAATTCGCCACTACAAAGGCCAAAGAGATGGAAAAAGACAATGATCTCCTGTACCATGAGCGGGTGCCACCCATCTCGGGGGAGATTAACCACACAATTGCGGTCAACCCGACTCCTATCGACAAAATCTATCCTGCTCCCGAACTGGAACGGGTGGTAGGTCGTGAACTATTTGTGAATGTGGTACCGTTGGAGGTGCATGAAACTGCATCATTATACTCAGAGGAGCTGGCAAAGTTGAGTCGTCAACAGCAAGAAAAAGTTTCAGTGGCAAACCAGGAACTCACTTCGGCGCTCGAATACCTTGATCTTCCCCGATCTGCCCGCATCCTCAAGGACCCACACTCGGACCCCGACGAGGGAGTCCCCACAAGCGTGGCAGAATGGAGCCGCCAAGTTGCCACTGCTGAGCCGCTCAACTTTGAATTTAGAAACAAGCATCAAATCCTGGCGTTGATTGAGTCTTTGCCCGAATCACAGCACCAACAACGGCAACGGATCAAGGCTAATCTCGTACAGGCAGCCAATCAGGATGAAACGCTCAAGCAACAGTACGAAAGTATCAAGCCAGACATACAGGAACTAGGCGATATTTCTGTACTCACGCGTATTTTCTCCAAGAGCTCTGGTGGCCAGAACGGCGATTTGCTTCTGGACCTAGACGACCGGGCCGGGGTGGATGGCCAGCTGAATGAGACGCTGGAGATCTGCACCAAACTACGCAAGATTGAAAAGGAGCGGGCCTCTGTTTTCAGCGAGCTAAAGCAACGGCTTTTGGATGACGATATCAACTCGGCGTTGGTTGCCAACCGCAAATCCATGAAACCTCAGCAGATTTTCGAGCGCGAGATTGAGAAATTTAATCCGTTTATCAAACGTATCAATGCTACCATCAACCACCAACGCACGCTGCTAGCTGAATTGACCAATGTGTGGAAATCAGTGCTGGCCAACCCTCAGGTGAAGCGTGATGCTGCAGCGCGAGAGCAGCACCTCAACGACAGTACCAAGAAAATTGATCGCTATCGGTATGCGTACCAAACATGGCTTGGGCTACATGAGGGTGTTACACAAGCGCGCGAGTTTTATGGACAGCTGCTTGGTCAGGCTCAGAACTTGGCGAGCACTAGTAGCGGCACCAGTGGCGGCCCTAGTGGCAGCTCTAGCAGCTTTGATATGGACTCGCTCAGCTCGAATCTTCCATCCAGTGCCCCAGTAATCCCAGCACGTCCTGACGTTTCAGTGTATAGCACTCCCAGTGCCTACAGCAGTGACTTGTATGGGGACAGACCCACATATGGGGGTGATCGCTCATATGCAAGTGACCGACCCACATATGGAAAGCCACCTTTACCTCCCAAATAGGAAAAAAATTAAATAAATATTTAGCTACAAGCTCTATAAGGCGCCTGGTGTGCCCGCTACACACGCTCAAACTCTGTGTCCATCACTTTGACAAAGCTAACAATACCACTATCAACAACACCAAGAATCAGCGTACGCTTGCCATTCTTGATCCGAGCAGCTGCACTTCTGCCGTGTATTTCCTCGGGTATGCATTGGAACAGTCTATTAGTGTCGGCTAATGTAGGCATTGGCTCGGCCCTGGCATCCAGCACTTTGAGGTAAAAGTCTGGAGGAGGCGGCGCGCTTTTCTTGTACTTTGTGTTGGGTTTCCATACCAGAAACGTGAGCTGACCTGATTTGTCTTGGGGTGGGTGATGGGCTTCGATGAACTGCAAATCGCGATAAATGGAGTTAAAGCTCGAGTAGCACCTTCTCCACGCAAAACTCGTGTGCCAGGGGCCCGTTAGAGTCTCTATAATCCGGCGAGGTGGAGGCAATTGATGCGTATAATGGTGCGAAGGTAGCGATGGTCTCACGACCACATAACCCAGTTTTTTCAGGTAGAAATAAACCAAAAGCTCCGATTGATCAACATATGGCAAGCAAAATGCACACGCGGCCTCTATACTGAGCAGATTACCATTGAAGAAAAAAAACAGGGACCCTCTTTGGACCAAGTAGAGGGTTTCCTCGGGGGTAAGCCAGAAAACACCCTTTTTACAAACGCCGATATTATTGAGAAAAGTGCCCTTTTGCTGTTCCACCCTGCACATGCGCTGCTGAGGGTCCCAGCTACCTCTGAGGGCATATTTACCATGCCGGGGCCCTGAGCCTATAGCTTCATACATGACATTTCTTGAGCGTTGAAGGACCGAGACCTGGGAATAAGTGCCGTCTGGGGCGTAATCTTTTTCTCCCTTTTTAAGGACCGATTGAGGTGCCAGTTGAAGCCAGTCCTGGACCTCATCTTCACTGTCGCTCATGACAAATTTCGTCTCTCCCAGCTCCCATGACAAATGAGGTTCAGATCTCTATTGAGATTCTGAGGGAATGTTTGCGGGAAGCGGCTCTTGAGGCCGTTTTGAATGAGAAGCGCACGAGGCAATCATTTGGTCAGGCACAATTAGTCTCGAACCTCAAGGGGAAACTGCCCCCACGGGTGGCCACGAGCACCACAGAGATGGGGGGCCGGGACATTTATGGCCAAGAAAAGAGTAACGAGGTGCGATATTTTGAGTGTTCTGGGTGTGAGCGTAGCATTGCGGGGAACCGGTTTGCTGCACATGTAGCCCGGTGTGGAGGCCGCAGGCGCTAATATTTATGCGCTAGTATTTATTTTCTACATAGGTATGCAAATAGACGGCAGTGCGCGCCGCCAGCAAAGCAGCGGCCAGGAAGCCAGCGAGGCAGAGACTCTGGGGCTAGACGGCCTCCCTGGAACTATAGACCTCTCGAGACCTCTCGACTTTTCCCGCTTACATGAGCTACGAGGAATTGGTAAAAAGTACAACGGCAGAGGGGATGCTCAAGGAGTTTCCTGATTTGGAGCCCCTCGCGACGCGCAGTTCATCTGCATCGTCCAAGGCGTCCTCTAAAATCGACGACGACGCGCTCTTCAAGGGCCTCGACCAAGAGCAGATCCGGTTAATGGAGGAAGCGTGCATCTGCATCGATTATAACGACCTTCCGTACGCTGCGGGGTCCAAAAAAACATTGCATTTAATGTCCAGTATCAATAAAGGCCTTTTGCACCGCGCCTTTTCTGTTTTCCTGTTCAACAAGGACAATAAACTGCTCTTGCAGATGCGCGCCGCAGAGAAAATCACATTCCCCTCACAATGGACAAACACGTGTTGTTCTCACCCCCTGGCTATTGATTCAGAGATGGGAAGCGACCTGCCCACCGCCATTTGGGGCGCCAAAAACGCCGCTATCCGTAAGCTCGACCATGAGCTTGGAATCCCCGCAGAGGACGTCCCCGCAGACAAGTTCCACTACCTAACTCGTATCCACTACATGGCACCCTCAGACGGTGCATGGGGTGAGCACGAGATTGACTACATCTTCATCACCAAAAGCAGTGACCCAAGAGTCAACCCTAATAAGAATGAGGTGGGCGACTGGAAGTGGGTCGGGGCGGACGAGCTCAAAGAACTTTTCAAAGACAAGAGCTTGTCGTTCACACCCTGGTTTAAATTAATTTGCGAACGCTATCTGTTTGATTGGTGGGCAAAGCTCGATAACTTGCCTGCCGGAGATGAGAACATTGAGCGTATGTTTTAGTATGTATAGTATAACCCGCCAAGCCTTGCGGCTGGATTCCATCTAGAACATGCGCATAGAAGCATAGACGACGCATGGCAGTGCATATTCCTGCACCTGAGCCATATACCACCAAATAAACTAGTACTCAAGGATTAGTCCGATGATTGCTCGCTTTTAAATGGATAGGACCGTGATCAGCATTGAATTAATATATACAGCGACTCATTTATTATATAGACGCTCAAGTAGAGTACGCAGGAGCGTTCTCACTGGATCGACAAATACTGGCTTTGAAAATACAAGAATCCTTTGTAGAAAGGAAGGCAGAGAATAGATATTGCTGACTTGATCTCCTCGAGTCACAGTAGCCAATTGTTTAGGACCATCGAGGAGTAATTCGTACTCTTCAACCGGAACTTCGACTCCAGCTGAATTCAGTTGCCATAACCAACGCAGGAATGAAACAGACAATATCCAAAACAGAACTTGTAATGTTAATTCGGCTACTCTCAACATAATTGGCCGCTCTCTGTAGGCTGAGTCGTTGGCAGAAGTGTCTGCGAAAGATGGGCCCCAAATTGGGCCACCTAGCGGATTGGGATTGTGAATTATATCTGGGATATAGGTGGCATCCGGGAGAAGAAGAATGGGGATATGCGGGGCACAATACATGGCTCCGGTGACTTTGACGCCTGCATTGACAGAGACATTATAAGAGACAAGGTCCTGGGCAAGGGGTGTTTTGCTAGGGACGGTATCCAGGGGGGCATTTTCAAGCACTTTGGAGATTCGGGGGACACCAGGAGTACATGCAGTGCCTTCAATGACTCGAATATCTTCAGCGACTAGGGAATCCAGGTTAGACTCACCAAGAACAGCTTGAGGAATTTCAGGAATGTTGAAATCATAGTGGATATCGGCACCTTGGCGAGAACCTTGGGGATGTTTGTTAACCTCGAGGATGCCTTTAGAGTGGAGGGCAGCATCTTCAACTACTTGAGCCATCAGAGGTACCTGATTGGGGGGTGATACTGTAGGCTCAGCTTCAGTTGAACGGTCTGACTGACCGTGGCCAGGGCGAGTACAAGGCTTTACAAGCTGCTCGATCTTGGGATCTCTATGCGATATATTACAGATATCTTTCAATGCAGGGGGATATTGAAGCTTACTACCCAATTTGCGGTAATTGTGTTGTATTTCGCGCCACTCAAGGTCCGATCTGGCCAGGTCCCACAGCATTAACGGGGCGGCGTAAATGTCTTTATTCTTTAGAATGACAATGTTTCTGGGTGCGTTGGTAGACACCCTGATATCTCTCGAGGTCTCCCAGCTCAACAGTTGGCAACATACGGGAACTTGTGGGTACACCGCGTTTATCTGCGAAACCCGCAGACCTATGTGGTCAGAAACGTCCACCACACACAGGATATCCACAATATTTGAGTTAGTAAGAGAGTTGGAGTCTCTCCACGTATTTGTGTTATGGCAGTACTCTCTTGTAGACAAACGGACGTCAAGGTCTTTGAGTGGATCCCAAAAAAACCCTTTAAATTTTTTCTTCTCAGGGATTTGAGACCCCTTTATTAGGCTCTGTGTTATTTCAGTGGCTCTTTTTTCACTAGTTGAGCAAATAAGGGCTATCTTGAGAGTTTTGTCTCCCATTGCTTGTTGGCAAGGGGTCGATTGTATGGCATATGTCTCCACCGAGCTCCTGTCGATGGGTGGTAAAAGGTGGAACTGAGACATGTTGTAGTTAAAGAGTACAGGGAGTACAGCAGCTTTATGTCAGAGGTGGAGTAGTATGTGGTATGACATTTGAGTATACACACTTGTACTGCTCTTGGTTATTTTATGTTTAAGCTGTGGTTTATCAATGGATAAGGCACCTTTTTATGTATATGTGTAGATAGAGCGGTGGTGGTGCAAGTGGTAGCGTATACGTTGATATTCATGCTCAGACTGACAAGGCGACCCACATAGTGGCCCACACGGACACCCGCTTTCTACTTGGGAACATAGGGCTTAACCAGCATCTCGCTAAACTCTTGCAATCCCTTGAGACCACGGATCTCATCGGTGAGCTGGGGAAGCTCGATGATATGAAAGTCCTCATACAACTCATGAAACTGCTCGAGGTATTTGTGCTGCATTTTGGTACGAGCGGTGCACTGTTGACAATTAGACCCCTTGGGAGGATACAAGAGCTGGTTCACGATGATTGTGTTGACATCAATTTCGTAGCTATCGAGTTCCTGGATCATGCGCTCGGTCTCATACAAAGAGAGGAACTCGGCAATGCAGACGCAAACAAAGGTGGTCAAGTCAGGGTTCTTGAATTGTTTGTTTGCCTCGGAAACAACGGCGCGCGTCTCGTCGAGCTTACCGAGCATCTCATCGATATTCTTGCCCTGAGGCCCCAAGAAAGAATTGAGCATGGGGCCAAATTTGGCGCTCAAGTCCTTGAACTTGCCCAAAAGCGTCTCGAGGATCGTGGGGAACTGCAAGAAGCGCAAGGTGTGGCCGGTAGGGGCGGTGTCAAAGACCACAATCGAGTAATCGCGCTTCTGGATGCGCTTCATGACCTCTGCAAAGCTGAGTGCCTCGTCGATACCCGGGATCGAGAGCGCAATATCGCTGAGAAAGTCGGGGACCTCACTGCCTCGCGCCTGCTCGCTACGCAGGAACTCGTCGATGGTGCCGCTTGGATCGATCTCCATTGCGTGCAAGTTGGGGACTCCCTCGACGGCGCGGGGCTCTTTACCAAACTTCTGGCCGAATGCGTCGCTGAGGTTGTGCGCCGGGTCAGTGGAAATGATCAGGACCGAGTCACGGACTTTGGCTAGCTCGAGAGCAATGGCACAGCTGTTGCTGGTCTTGCCGACACCGCCTTTACCGCCACAAAACAACCAACGAAGGTCTTTTGATTCCAGAATATGCTTAATTGTTGGATCCATGGTGAGCTGGTCTGGAGGGGGGCGTTGATGATGATAGTGTGTGGCGGAGGGTGTGGCGGCATGATGGAGTGGCGTGGGTGGCGGATAAGATAGCACACCTCGTTGACACTTTGGATTGCTCTCACGTGGCTAATGATATCTCCTATTTCTACTAGCCCTCTATAGCCTCGTAGACTAGCTGAGAATACGTCACCCAACCGGCTCGGCCCAACATGTATGCTTCCCCTTAACCGCATTACACATGTGCTCACCTTAATCCTCAATAGAGTAAACCATTACATACCTGATTTACTCAACCACCACATTTGATCCAGACCCGCTCCACAAACCCACAGCTGCCTCGAGGAATCAAACCCTAAAATTTGGACCTCAATCTGAGCCTTTGCATGGACCTATCCAGAACATACTCGTTTTCCTCTGATTATCTGCTTGATTCACCTTTATTTGCCAAGGATGCATTGCCACACGGGCGCTAGTCTTAGCTATTTCGCGGGTCGGTAGCAAGCCTCGAGAGCGCGACTTATCCTGAACTTTGCCTGATTAGACTTTTCTTGTATTTTTTCCTTCTCAAATCGATGATCACTCCTCCAATTATAAGTAATTATCACGTTATATTTATCCACCAGCCCATGCTACTACTGACACCTTTGCTCGGTGGAGTGTAAAGGCGAAAAGGGGGCAGAAGTCATTACCTTTCAAGTATTCTAGTCCACTTAACTCACATAAATCGATGGCTATCACTCAGCGACTTTTACCCTAGATTCTTGGGTCCATCCTAGAACCTACCAACCGGTGATTATATTCCAATGCATGTACCTCAGTCAGAGTCTAAGAATATGCTCGGGGACACAGACACCAATGGAAAATTACATTTAAAATATGGCCAAGCAATAGTCAATGTGGCTCAAATCTGGCTGAATATATAGCTATGTCGCCAACTACACCCCGAGGCGAATTCTCGCCACTTTAGAGTATTTTTTTTCTTTTTTTACCTGATCGTCCAACCCTCTAGTCCTATATTATTCGCCTATGCACGCCTAGAGGGTCTGATTTCATACCCGCTTATCTGGCTCTTGAAGGCTTGCCGTGCCTGGAAATATGATAAAGCAGGGAATATAGGATCTCTATAGTAATTGCAAGGGGGTTTCGCCATTTGAACTCGCCTCAGGACACCTTGTACAGCCTGAAAATCGACGGGATGCACCCCCCATGGCGTTTCAGACGTGCGGAGTTTTAGGAACTTATCTGCATGCATATACATGCGTAGACGTAGTCTAGTCTGGATTAAGCATAGTCTTGAGAGGTAACTATCAGGATTACTCGAGTAAACGGCGCTCTAGATATCAAGAGAGCCGGCTCATTGCGTCTTTTTTGAATACTATTGAGGAAGTATTTTATAAACGCAAGTGTGGCCGACTTGGAGCATCAAAAGGCCCATCTTTTAAGCAGCATGCGGCTGCATACATCATATTACCCCAGAACTCACACATGAACTGAAAGGTTTCATATTGGACAGCTGGGTATATAAACATGGGTACCACTCTGGAGTTTTTCATCAACCTTTTACGATGCAAATCACCACTGTATTGCTCAACGCTGCTTTCGTCTATGCTTTCGCTCTTCCTCTTCCTGACGACTGGTCTATCAAGTGCTTGACTGGCAAGTGCGGCAACGGTGGCTCGTCTTCTGGCGGGGCAGCTGGCTCTTCCTCTGCAGGCGCTGGAGGTATGGGCACCACTGCAAACGGTGCTGATGGCACCAGCTCGGATGGTAGCTCAGCAAAAGGCGCTGATGGCTCCAGCTCCAGCTCCGGTGAGGCTGGCGGTTCTGGCTCCACTAATGGCCCTGGCGAATCCACAGGTGGTAGCTCCTCTTCCGGCTCTGCTGGCGGCTCCAGTGGTGGTTCCTCCTCCGGCTCTGCTGGCGGCTCTAGCGGTGGTTCCTCCTCCGGCTCTGCTGGCGGCTCCAGCGGTGGCTCCTCTTCCGGCTCTGCTGGCGGTTCTTCTGGTGGTTCCTCCTCTGGCTCTGCTGGCGGCTCCTCTGGCAGCGGCTCCTCCTCCGGTTCTGCTGGCGGCTCCTCCTCCGGCTCTGCTGGCGGCTCCTCTGGCAGCGGCTCCTCCTCCGGTTCTGCTGGCGGCTCCTCTGGTAGCGGCTCCTCCTCCGGCTCTGCTGGCGGCTCCTCTGGCAGCGGCTCCTCTTCCGGCTCTGCTGGCGGCTCTAGCGGAGGCTCCTCCTCTGGCTCTGCTGGCGGCTCTAGCGGTGGCTCCTCCTCTGGCTCTGCTGGCGGCTCTAGCGGTGGCTCCTCTTCCGGCTCTGCTGGCGGTTCTTCTGGTGGTTCTTCTGGCAACGGTGGCTCTGGCGGCGGCTCCACTAGCACTATTACCAAAACTGTCACTGTCCCTGGTCCCGCCCAGACAAAGACTGTTACCGTTCCTGGTAAGGACACTACCATCACACGCACAGTAACCGCTGCCGGCCCCACCAACACTGTCACTCAAACCCAGCACGTTACCCACAACCAGGAGGTCACCCGAGTTGCCACCACTACTGTTCCTGGCCCTGCCACGACTGTCACAAAGACTGAGCAGGCCACTGTCACTACAACCGTACAGGGCAACTGCGGCAATGGCGGCAATGGATCCGGTGGCTCTGGCGGCAATGGCAACGGGGGTAACAGCAGCGGTTCTGGCAATGGCGGCAATGGATCTGGCGGCTCTGGCGGCAATGGAACTGGCGGCAACAGCGGCTCTGACAAGGGCGGCTCCGATAAAACTTGCCACAAGTGCGAGGAAGCGAAAAAGGGCAAAAAGGACTAAACTCTTGACTATCTAATCTAACCACTCACTGACGTATCTTTTCCTATATATTTTTACACTCTTATGATTTAGCTCAATATCCCCAAGGATCGTCATCACAGACCTCGTGCATATCTATGCAGCCAAGCTGCAAAGGACCGACCGATGCCACAACGTCCACTGACATCAGGACTGACGTCGGGTCTGGGGGCCCGGATTCGCAAGAGCGTTTACCGAAGGTGAGTTTCAGAATAAGAGATAGACCGTAGAGCGGTATCGTGATAAAAGTAACCAGTGGGTCGATCTCAAACAGGTTGATGTCACAAGTAGACTAGCATACCAAAGCTGTAGCTAGCAGCCATAACTAGGCAATTTTAAATAGTCTATAGATCATGCTACCATATCTCTGCCGAGGTATACCAAACGCATGCAGGGCCGTCGGGATTGTGGTTCACGTGACCGGGGAAGGTACTAATAATGACTAAGGAACAAGTGCAACCAACCAATGTTGAGATCTTTTGCAAGAGCGGCGATTCGGCCGTCGCTCAAAGCGCGCTGTTATTCCTCGGCGCATGACGTTTTCTTAACATCAAACAACGCCAATTATGTTGACCAGATGTACAGCCAGTGGCGCAAAGATGCAAGCTCGGTGCACCCTAGCTGGCAGGCGTATTTTGCCAACATGGAGGGCAAGGCGCCCGCCTCTCAGGCATTTATTTCACCTCCTGACTTGGTCCCCAGCCCCACCAGCAATATTGAAGCGCTTCCACCGCAGCAGGGCTCCGAGGTGCTCGACCATTTGAAGGTGCAGATGCTTGTGCGTGCGTTCCAGGTCCAGGGTCACTTCCGCGCCCTTGTTGACCCCCTCGAGATGGCGCTTGGATACGACAATAACTACATTGCCCCCGAGTTGACCCTCGAGCACTATGGCTGGACCGAGAGCGACCTCGACCGCAAGGTGCAGCTGGGCCCCGGTATTCTGCCCCGCTTTGTCGAGAACGGCGACTCCATGACCATTGGCGAGATTTTTGATGCGCTCAAGAAAACTTACTCCAGCAGTTATGGTATTCAGTACATGCATATCCCCAGCCGTGAAAAGTGCGAGTGGATCCGTGAGCGTGTGGAGGTTCCCCAACCTTTCAAATTCTCCAAGGACGAGAAGAAACAGATTTTGGACCGCTTGATGTGGAGCTCCTTGTTTGAGACGTTTTTGGCCTCCAAGTTCCCCAACGACAAGCGCTTTGGCCTCGAAGGTGGCGAAACTCTCGTGCCCGGTATGAAGACATTGATCGATAGCTCTGCAAGCAAGGGCGTTGAGGCCATCGTCATGGGTATGCCTCATCGTGGTCGTCTCAATATGTTGGCCAACGTCGTGCGCAAGCCTCATGTGGACATTTTTAGCGAGTTTAGCGGCTCTGCGATCTTTGATGAAGGTTCCGGTGATGTCAAATACCATTTGGGTATGAACTACGAGCGCCCCACCACCAATGGCCAAAAGATTTATCTCTCACTTGTTGCCAATCCCTCACACTTGGAGGCTGAGGACCCCGTTGTCTTGGGCCAGACCCGTGCCATCTTGCAGGCCAAACAGGATACCGAAAAGGCAGACAAGGCTATGGGCGTTCTGCTCCATGGTGATGCCGCCGTCGAGGCTCAGGGTGTTGTTTACGAAACTGCCGGTGCTCACAAGCTCAAAAACTACCACACCGGTGGTACTATCCACGTCATTATCAACAACCAGATTGGTTTCACTACCGACCCCAGCTCTGGTCGTTCCACCCCCTACCCTAGCGACTTTGCTCGCGCCATGGATGCCCCCATCTTCCACGTTAACGGTGATGATATCGAGGCTGTTACCTATATCTTTGATTTGGCCGCTCAGTGGCGTGCTACTTTCCATGAGGACGTCATTGTTGATCTCATCTGCTACCGTAAACATGGCCACAATGAGACCGATCAGCCCAGCTTCACTCAGCCCATGATGTACAAGAAGATCGCTACCAAGGTTCCTGCTCTCAAGCAGTACGAGGAAAAGCTCGTCAAGGAGGGCACCTTCACCAAGGAGGAGATTGAGGAGCACCGTAACTGGATCTGGTCCATTTTGGAGGACTCATTCACCAAGTCCAAGGAGCAAAAAGAGCACGAGCCTGCCACCTGGGTCTCCAGTGAGTGGAAGGATTTCAAAGACAGCAAAGCCCTTGCCACTGAGGTTCTGCCCCATCTCCCTACCGCCATCAAGCCCGAGCAGGTCCGCGAGATTGGTAAGGCCATTGGCTCTTGGCCCGAGAACGTGGACGTCCACCGCAACTTGAGACGTATTCTCAACCAGCGTGTCAAGACCACCGAGGCTGGCGAGAACATCGACTGGAGTACCGGTGAGGCCCTTGCCTTTGGCTCTCTGTTGCAGGAGGGTTACGCCATCCGCGTCTCTGGTCAGGATGTCGAGCGTGGTACCTTCTCACAGCGTCACGCCGTTTTGCATGACCAGGACAGCAACCTGACCTATACCCCTCTCAAACAGTTTGGTGAGTCCGAAAACAGCTTTACCATCTGCAACTCATATTTGTCTGAGTACGGAGTCCTTGGTTTTGAATACGGTTACTCGCTTTTGGACCCCAAGAACTTTGTCATGTGGGAAGCCCAGTTTGGTGATTTCGCCAACACTGCCCAGGTCATTATCGACCAGTTCATTGCCAGTGCCGAGACCAAGTGGGGCCAGCGTTCCGGCCTCGTTTTGTCGTTGCCTCACGGTTACGATGGCCAGGGACCCGAACACTCCAGTGCCCGTCTCGAGCGCTACCTCGATCTCTGTAACGAGGACCCTCGCTACTTCCCCACCGCCCAGAAGTTGGAGCGTCAGCACCAGGATGCTAACGTACAGGTCGCATACCCCACCACTCCTGCCAACTTGTTCCATATCTTGCGTCGCCAGATGCACCGCCAGTTCCGCAAACCCCTTATCTTGCTGTTCTCCAAGTCTCTTTTGCGTCATCCCCTTGCTCGTAGCAACATTGACGAGTTTACTGGCGAAAGCGGTTTCCAGTGGATCATTGATGATGTCGAGTTGGGCAAGAGCATCATTGAGAAGAACGATATCAAGCGCGTCATTTTCATGAGTGGTCAGGTCTATGCCACTTTGCACAAGGCCCGTGCTGATAACAATATCAAGGATACTGCCTTTGTCAAGATTGAGCAGCTCCATCCTTTCCCCTATGAACAGGTTAAGGATGTCCTCAATTCCTACCCCAACGCCAAGGACATTGTTTGGTGTCAGGAGGAGCCTTTGAACGCCGGTGCTTGGAAGTTTGCCCAACCCCGTTTCTACACTGTTTTCCCCGAGACTAATGGTCACAAGGACCAGACTATCCGCTATGCCGGCCGCAAGCCTAGCGCTAGTGTAGCTGCTGGTACTAAGAGCATGCATAAGAAGGAGGAGCAGGCTTTTATTGAGGAAGCATTGCAGCTTTAAGATATATAGATTAGTTACTGTAAGAATTGGTACATTGTCTTGGGCCGAATTGGCTGAACCCAGCAGACACGCACATTGATACGTCTTGCGCCCCAGTACCGCATAAATTGTGGCAATATGCTTAAGCGAAGGTGCACCAATACCTCCCACTTTCCACCCAATTAAACTATACAAACAGCGCTCTTTTATCTAGGAGCCAGCCATGACTCTAAACCTATACCATCTCCGTACGATAAACTCACAATCCTTACTCCAAAACCCCGGCGACTGTTGCTCCCCCCCCTCTAACACCTTCATCACCACTTCATCCTCGAACCTTTGTCATCTGAAAAATTATGAGACCGATTGTAATTAAAGGCCATGAACGTCCCGTATCCCAGCTCAAATACAACCGCGAGGGAGATTTACTGATTTCCACAGCTCGTGATAACTTTGTTAGCATTTGGTACAGCGATAACGGTGAGCGTCTCGGAACCCTCGAGCACGAAGGTGCTGTATTTTCAGTGGACATCGATGTCGAGACCCGGATCTGTGTGACCGGAGGCGCCGATAACGAGATTCGTTTCTGGAAGCTAGACAATGGAGAGCTCCTGTTTTCCACTTCTATCGCCGTCACTGCCCGTTTTGTCGAGTTCAGCCCGAGCATGAAGCAGCTCTTGGTGATTCGTGAGCACCAGCGTGGTAAGCAGGGCGCCATTTTGATCTACGACATTGATATTACAAACCTCAAAGATATTAAAATGAGCCTCAAGCATTGCTACGAGATCGAGGAGACCGGTGCCTCCCCGACCACCGCTTTTATCCAAGGGTCCTGGTCGTTTGACGAGAAGCACATCATTGCCGGAAGGAAAAACGGTTCTGTTGTTAAAATTGAGGCTGCCACTGGAAAGGCCGTAGCAGAACGTAAAATCCACGACGAGCCCATCACCGATTTACAAATGTCTCCCTGCCGCACATATTTCGTCACCTCTTCACGTGATAAGCATGCTCGCCTTGTAAATGCAGATAATCTCGAGGTTATGCACTCATACTTGGGCGATGTTCCCCTCAATACTGCAGCAATCACCCCCCTCAAGGACTTTATCATCGCCGGTGGTGGTATCGCCGCTCGTGATGTTACTACCTCTTCGAACGGTAGATTCGAATCCCACTTTTTCCACAAGCTCTATGAAGACGATTTGGGACGTATTGGCGGCCATTTCGGTCCCATTAATACTATCACTGTTCACCCCTTTGGCACCTCTTATGCCAGTGGATCCGAGGATGGTTATGTGCGCATTCATCACTTTGACGAGAGCTACTTTGAGTTTGATTATGGTGGAACTACTGAATAAATTATATAAGTTGTAAGTGTAACATGTGAGGAGTAGTGTGGCAGAGAGGTTGGCAGAGTGGTTGGCAGAGTGGTGACAGCATATTTGCTAGAGCAGATCGAGGCCCACGCGCGTCCAATACACCCCAGGTCTAGACCTCTAATATACCTCCACTAGTGCCCTCTCTACTAGTGCCTGCGAGTCGCTCCTGCGAGTACCTCTTGCACCTCCTGCAGACTATCTGAATAGCCAAACTACGGCTCCAATTGTTCAAACATGATGCGACATCTCTACCCGAAACAAAAACTTTCCTCAAGTATCCTCAAACACTTATCTGACATTCGATCGCCCGTGCTCTCAGATCTCTCGCCTCACACAATGCTTTACATACACGTAGACGAATCGAGATGTGTACGCGATCCCGAAACTTGATAGTGCAGCATGCAACCAGATATCACTGTGTTCATCCTGCCCAGCAACTAGCATGGGGTAACGGTCTAGACCAGAGGGTAACATACTTACTGGGCCATTATCGGGATAAATACAGAATAATGCACCCAACACGCGTTTTTTTTAGTTGAGAAAAAGTAGGCTGGAGCTGAACTCAAAGAATTCCAGGTTTGTGGGTCTCGAATTCGACGCGACCGTAAAGGTCAGAGGGGTCAGAGGGCCTGACAGCCAATGTGAAATGTCCACAGGCCTGGAAGCACAATTCGCCAAAGATGCAGAACTTAAAAGTTTCCTAAAAATACACTCGCTGGATGCCTTTGCTCCCACCCGAGAAAAGTCACTAAACTCGTCCCATAAAGCGAAAACGATATCAAAAAATAGGGGATGGATTCACGATTGGTTCATTCTTTATTTAGAATACAATAATCAGCTGCTAAACTGGTCTAATTGTCAACTTTTGGCCTTGAGCTCCTGTCACTGTCTCAGGCTTAATCTGCCCACCAGACAAGTTTAGAGTTGATCCGTCAATGCAAGCCCACAGTTTCCGAAACCTGCTCAAGACTGTAGTTATTAATTGTGTATATGCAGATCCATAAGCAGCGATCGGGGCAAGAGCTCTGTCCAAGCGCAGGCAAGCGAATCATACGATACCTCTCCCCCGCTCCAATTACACGCTTTTCTATATTTAAGAGTGCCTACATAAGCTCAACGCGACTAAATTTAGCCTGTAACAGGCAAAAATATGTGGGTTTAATAAGATTTTTTATGGTGGAGTTTAAAAAAAAAACCGGCCCCTATCATGCACCGCATGGGTCTCGGTCAAAAATAATGTAGATCACTCCACAAATTAGCTGCGGCAAGGGAGTTCAGCGCGAGTGGTTCCATTCAAGACAGAAATTCAGCTACACAGGCCACGGACCCACGCACGAATCTGCGTCTGTTTACATCAATTCAATTCTATGCATAAATGTGGCTCGGCTATCAGTTACATAGCTTAAGGTTTCTACATGAAGCACCCACTTGCCGAGCATGTGTCTCACCCAGGATTTGCCGTGCGCTACAGTAGAGGCTTCTAGACTTCTCCACGTTGAGTGATCCTCTGCTGCAGTCTGCGGGTAGATGCTGCGTGGACCCATGTTAATTGGGAACAGGGGTATGGGAGCTACGAACGGCACTCAGGAACGGCTCCAAAGAACACACAACCCCTGGTTCCTGCATGTGGGAAAGCCTGGATCGACCCAAAATTTGCTCGGCACTAGTAAAGCTTTATTTTTTAGTTCACATAATATATCACATATTCGGGAAAATCCCAAAGGACTTAAGGCTTTGGATATGCATACCCTTTTTGATCAAGACATGTGTAGGATAGTACATTCTCTTGCATAGGATCAGCATACCGGGGACATTGGATTCGAGTCTTCCCGAAGCACCCGCTCTCCACATATGTAGACAAGCCGGGCCGAGCTCTGTGGAATTTACTGGTATCCCTGTACCGGGTCAGTACAATTGCAATAAACACAATCATTCCACAACTAAGAGCCCACATGCCGCAGCGGCCAGTGTAGTTTGAAGGGGCACCATTTTGCCGTGTGAGTCCCTTAGCCTTTCCATTTGGGTATATTTTGGTTAGAAAATTTAGTAGAGTTCAACAGCACATTTCAAGCATTAGCTTGTCGCTATCGTTTTGTATTTGATCGTTTTTCTCCTCGTGTGTGTAATTTCCCTCTGGGTAGGTTCAATATCGTAGATCCAACTGAAGGTACACCGGTGCAGTTCCTATGGGCAGGTTAGTGGTTGGTTTTGAATTATATACTGCCCATTTGTTTAGTATTCACCACAATTTAAACTAGAGAAGCCTAAAGCTGCTTTGAGAATTTAGTCTTTTTGGAACCCTACCCTTTCTATGAACAAGTGTCTCAGTTGTGCATATTTTTGCAGAGCAACGCAAGCCAGGTCTGGACCAAGTTCTGGCTATCGTACGAGCCCTGGTCTGGATGAGTTGATACCCCTGCATTGTTGAAGATATAATTTCATCTCATGCCGTTTCATGAGCACGTTATGCCATAAGTCACTGCACGCTTGTAACCTGATGCAAATCGAAACTCAAGACATACATGTGCTGACTACTCTGGCATTTCAAAGGCTTTTGTGTAATACTGTCTCAATTATACTCAATGCTGGCACACTCATGTTAGTTTGAACCGTACGCGAACGGCCCTTAAAAGGTCTAAATCGGCCGTATCAAGCCCAAACTAAGCTAAACTTGGAATTTGGTTTAGTTTTTTGTTACAATTTTGCATATTCTTGAAACTCGGCTGTAAATTAAAGTACAGTTGCAGTTGCAGGAGCCTGCAGGCGTGTGTCGGGCTGGCAAGAACATATCGTCCGGTATCCGCCGTGTAAAACATGTAAAGCTTGGGGTCTTTGGGGCTTTCTATACTCTTATTTAATATGCATTCACTCAAGCTCTACATCAGGTAAATACTAGCAGTTTATGCATGTTGAGTGCATAGATCGTGCAGGAGCGCGATATTTGGTGTGGCAATATGCACTGGATAGGGGCACTTATTCATCTTTGTTGTCGTGCCCTTCGCGCTGAATTTCAAAAGTTTTAGCACCATCGTCTACCTGGAAGGCAATCTTTATGTTATTACACACGGTCGCGTGCTTTTTCGAATTGTTCTAATTGTATAAATCCCCCCAAACGCTTTGGCCCGAAACTTATTCCACAGGTTAGAGTTCAAAACTACTGTCAAAGCACCAAAAACCTAATGAGTGATTTCATACTCAATGAAGTCCAAGATATTTATCCTCAAAACGACGAAAACAGTCGCCAGACACATGAAACGGACCCTTCCCAGGGGCGACACCAAGCACAGGCTATGCAGCCCTCAGAAACTGCTGAAGTCGCACGTGAGCAGCCTTCTTCAAATCAAGGTTCGCGTCAAGATCTTCGCATGCTCGAGTACACTCCATCGCACCCGGTCACTGCCAACCTTATGCAGCACTCTAGGCCCGAGAACCCGTCTTCTCTAAACCAGCAAGAGATTAATATGGCTGTCTACTATGCTTCTAGGCAAGACAGGTTCCCGCCTTATCAGCAAATGTACCAAGGCCAACGACTCAATTGGCCTCAAACGGCACCCTCGGCAGGACCTTCATCTGCTTCTTCCACTCACCAGCAGTACCCAGATTCCTATTATCAGGGTCAAGGACAGGGTTCGACGCAATCAAATTACCGCCGCAATTCTACATCTGCCCCGGCTCCCGCCCCAAATGTCCCTGCTCAGCATCCAACAGGGGGTTCATCTACCAGCTCCACGACACATTCTCGTCAGTCTTCACAGAGTAAGGTAATACCCCCACATCAAAAGCACAGCCATCGCCCGCCAAGTACTTCTTCTTCGCAGCATTCCCAGAGCCACATTTCCACTCGTGAGCCAGATGGGCGGCGATGGTCGTCGAGAGTCGAAGCACCCCAGGACCTCGAGGTCCCTGTACAATATTCCTACCCACCGCCTCCATTACCGCAGTATTATTATCACCAGCAGCAGCAACAGCATAGAGGCCACGATTCCGCATATCCTTCCGGGGCAGGAGGCCCCAGTGGCGGCCCCGGCCCTGGCCCTGGCCATGGACCATCCCCTAGTCAAAGCAGCAGCAGTAGCAGAGATATTGAAGGCCTAGGTATCCATACTTATACCTCCAGTCCCCGCAGAAACCCTGTAATTGTACCGGAACGCAATCCTCAAAGGCCGCCTCTCCATGAATCTGGGTATGGTAGCAGCGATTTGCCTTCTAGCGGTGGCTGGAGTGATCCTGTACCACCAGGGTATCAGATAGCGGGCCCGCAACATTACCCGCCATATCCACCACATGCACAGCACCACCAACCTTGGGGCGGACCAGCAAATTACCCCAATCACCCCCCCGGTCCTAGTCCAAGCTCAGCAATAGGAGGACCGTTGGGGGCTATGGGCGGAGCTATGCCCGACTGGTATGGTGTTAGTCCCGCTTATCCAGGCCCACAAGCACGAGGTGGTGCAAAATTACCCGAGGGAAGGCCGCCGGGTGGATGGTATTGGAGTGTGACTACTGTACATCAGCACAAACGCACTGAGAGTCGTAGTACCCAGCAGCGGCACAAGCAAGATCCAGGCCGCAACGATAATACAGTTCCTGTACAGCTTTGCGAGCCACCGCTGTCCAATATCGTGCCCCCCAATCCAGCCGCACTTGCGGCCGACCCCCCTCCCAAAAACAAAAAGAAATCCAAGTACACTTCAGAACAAGACAAGTTAATTCTTGACCTCAAGCATAAAGGACTTGGTTGGAGCGAGATTGCAAAACTCGCCAAATGTGACAAAACGCTTGCTGCCAGAAATCGATATCAGGTACTTATTGGCCAGCAAGGCGGAGGAACATTTCTCTGGTCCCACCCTGATATTCGCAAGCTTCAATCATACTTGGATGAATCAGAACGGGCCAAATGGCACTATTTGGCCGATGAACTCAGTCGCCGACGTGGTAGAAAATTCACCCTGGAGATGTGCCATTACAAAATTAGTGAAATGTTTCGAGATAACCCAGGTCAATTCGGTGTTTTGAAAAGCAAAGACCCACGTAATGGTGGTATACCGATCAAGCGCCAGGAGTATGAACCTCATTTTAGCGTGCTACCTCCCGAGGACTCTCCGCCGCACGGATACCAACCACCCGGGGGAGCACCACCACCGCCGCCGCCACCTGGAGCTTCTGGCGCATCTGCCGTATAGGTGAAATTGTATTCGAAGCCGTAAATAAAATGTATGATCTCTTGACACATTCCATAAGCGCAGTGCGCAAAGCTTATAGCTTGGTATTATAGTAAATATTGTATAATTAGTGGTATTGGGGACTGTAAAGTGGAGTAGAGATGTGAGTGAGGGCTACGTTTCTTCCTTTTTCGAGCAAGAGAGATCTTGTCTGAAATCAGTCCATTTCACTGGTCACTGCTCGCAACCATATATTGATTTGGTTTATATACACACTTACATCTCCAATACATTATAGCTATGATCCCCGGTGTGAATTCTTGGACTAGACTTACCATATGGCCGATATGTTGCCCTCAAATATAGCTAGAGGTTTATATATATTCATGATTTGGATATTTTTAGTAGCCTGCCCTTATTAGCCGTTCAAAACGGGAAACAACCAAATCATAAGCGCCGTGCACCAGTTTAACCCCATACAGACATGAGGCGCGTATATAAATGCAAAGAGTTCCGCACGGGGCATTACATAGTGTATTCTATTCTACCCAATTGTGGGGAATCTACTGGATATGTATATCTACGCTGAGAGCCGTGAATCTTGAGATAAAACGCAATTTCCCATATTTGCGCAGATTTTTTTCTTGGCATTTTAGGACATATATTCTTTCAAAATTTTGTCCAGAAATCCGTTATGGTCTAGTGGCTAGGACGTCGCGCTCTCACCGCGGAAGCCAGGGTTCAATTCCCTGTAACGGAGTTAACACAATTCTTTTTTTCTCATCTCGCTTACAATCTGTAATGCATGAGAATTAAGCACTTTTATGCGAGAAGAGATCAGTCATTGTCACCAATCATGGAGCCGCCATATTACGCTGTAATATTCACATCGAAACGGACCCCCATTGAGGGTGGGTACAGTGCTATGAATGATAAAATGAGTCGTCTGGGAGAGAGCATGCCTGGTTTTCTCGGCGTGGACTCTGCGAAACAAGACATTGGTATTACCATAACTTATTGGAGATCTCTGGAAGATATTTCCGCTTGGAAACAGCACAAATCACACATGGTAGCACAGCAAATGGGCCGGGACAAGTGGTACGAATGGTATCATGTGCGTGTATGCAAAGTCGAGAAAGAGTACAGCTTCGGCGAGGTCTAGACCTTTATGATCAAAGTAGAACTTGATACAGTCGTGAGTATAGAGTGAACAGAGACTGCTGGCCCCTGAATGTGTAGAGTGCTGAATGTATAGTGTGCTCTCTGTGGGGTGCCTCTGTGGAGCGTACATATTCCAGCCAATTAATAGTCAAAGGGGGGATTATCTTGTCTTTATTTGGTAGTGTTTTTTCGTATAATTTAATCAAAGAGTCGTAACGACTCAGTGTAACTGACATAGTCCTACATGGTGTTTGGTGCACCCAAGAAGCAGCGACCTCAAGGCTCGGCGAGCTCGATACCGTTATTATACGCCATAGCTGAGCGATTTTTTTCTGAAACTCCAAAAGCCAACTGCATGACTGGATCCGTTATTTTCCTGCTGTTAAAATGACTCAATTCCTTGTCCCGATACATAGTGGGTCGCATCAAGATAGCCGCCAGAGTGGGTGCATGGAGCACATCCATCTTGATTTCGCGTGAACCTGCCGCGGCTCTAAGTGAAATAGCCGCCATTGGTGCATCACCTCCAGTATAAATTGTCTAGACTGTTCTCTTCAGCTAACAAAATTGAATGACTCCAAAACCTCCCTATTATGCTGCTATCTTCACGTTCAAGCGTACGGATATCGATCAAGGATACACTGCCCTCAACGATAAGCTGAGGAAACAAGTCACTGAAATGCCAGGGTTCTTGGGTCAGGACGCCGCACGAGGAGACATAGGCATCTCAATTACTTATTGGGAGACTCTTGAGCATATCCAAGGATGGAAGGAACACCGCGGTCACCAAATTGCTCAAAAGTTGGGCAAAGAAAAGTGGTATGAATGGTACCATGTTCGTATCTGTAAGGTTGAGCGTGAGTATTGATTATCTATCATTCAGAGAATATATTGTTTAAGCTATTATGTGGTATGCACAACGCTGCTAGCAGGGCCCTACCACCCTTCACCCCACCCCTTGACTACCCCTTCACAAGACTACCCTTTAGTCTGGGTCTATAGCCTTTATAATCGACGCGACCACAAACAAATGGTGAAACCTAAAAGGGCTTTCCATAATATCAACTCTGTTAGTGTTGATCTTGATGTAAATATCCCCGAGCTTAAAATAGATCCCCAGCCTGTGGAGCTCCCTTCAGTCCCTGCTGCCCCAAAGGAGCTCAGAGCACTGGACCCTTTAATTCATAGTTCGCAAGCAGGTGCAGTGCCACATTTGCCCCAGGAGCGACAGATTGCACAATCAGCAATAACCAAGGAGTTTTGCACGGTCGAGGATGCGAGTCCTCCTCTGGCAGATACTCGCTACGCCATTGTGGACCAAGGGATCGCCGATCCTCATGTACTGCGGCTCTCAATGTACAACATTCCGTCTTCAAAGGCCCTGAGGGAACGCACGGGGCTGCCCTTGGCGCTCATTTCTCGCCCCTTTGCTGCTGAAATCGAGTCTGTGGACTTCTCGAATCTGCCAGACGTCCCTCGATGTGGACGGTGCAGGGCTTTTCTCAACCCGGGAATCCAATTCGCTCAAGGAGGTAGCGTGTTTGTGTGCAACTTGTGCCACTTTACCACCAAAGTACCCGACTGGTACTATGAACCCACTGATTATACTGGCCAGCGTACGGTCCGGGGCCCAGAGCTCTCTTGCGGCACCTATGACATTAAACTGCCCACCGCCATTTATGGCTCTCATGTCGGTGGGCCTCGCTATGTCTTTTTGATCGACGTGACCAGAGACTCTCTCAACAAGGGGATCCCCAGCGCGTGTGCCACGGCCATTCTCGAAGTCCTATATGCTCAAAACGCGCTTCCAGAGAACTCCAAAATCGCCATTTGTTCATTTTCTTCCAACTTGCATCTCTATCGCATGGTGGGCTCAGAGTTTGAAATGCTCGTCCAGGCCGATGTCACGGACCCCATTCTTCCCCCAGATATGTTTTTCGACCCGTATGAACATCATGAGCAGGTCGAGTCTCTCTTGAACCAGCTGCCTGTCCTGTTCAAGGAGAATTGGGAGCCTAAAAGCTGTTTGGGAAGTGCCCTCAAGGCCTCACTAGAAGCTCTAGGGGGCCATGGAGGTCGCGTCATCTTGATAGCCGCTACAATGCCTACTGAGGAACCAGGCAGACTTGAGCGACGCGATTCTCAAACCTACAGCGCCGCCTCGGCCCAAAGCCTTCCTGAGCCCCAGCTCTTTGCTACCCCTTCCAAATTTTACCGTGAACTAGCCGACCAGTTTGCGGCTCAAGGAGCTGGTTGCGATTTGTTCATCTTTCCCACAGGCTATAGCGATTTGGCAACACTGGGCCTTTTGCCCAAGGTCTCGGGTGGTCGCCTCTACTCGTACCCTCGATACGTTGCTCAACGTGATGCCCGTGCGTTTATGGCAAACCTCGTTGACACGTGCGCCTCTCGCCTTGCACGAAACTGTAATATCAAGGTGCGTACTTCTTTGGGGCTTCAAACCGAAAAATACTGGGGCGTCAAACCAGAGGTAACCAGCGGTATTATGGACGACCAATCGTGCTTTGCAGTCGACTTTAGCTATGATGGAGGGGCATTAGATCCTCGCCACGATGCTTATTTCCAGGTCGCGGTAATGTATACTGATATTGATGGATCGCGTCACCTCCGCGTCTCCAATACCCCGGCCGGGATCACCGATCAGTTCAAAAATGTGCTAAAGTTTGTGGACAGCGACACGTGTATTGGAGTTCTAGCGCGGCAGGCATTGTCTCAACTCGCCCAGGTGCCTCTGGAAGAGCTACGAAAGGGCATTTTACAGAAAATATACCAGGTATTCGGCGCCTGTCGCGTTTATGCCGGTGGACCCCTTCCTCCTTCACAATTGCTGATGCCAACCGCCCTCAGGTGTCTTTTACCATATTGTAATGCACTGCTAAAGAGCACTGCCCTAACCGGAAATGCATTCTCCGTGGATACGCGGTACACCAACGCCCATCACCTCACCACCGCTACTCCGGATAATTTGTCGGTACTGCTGTATCCGCGTATTTACTCGATTGAGAAGCTATTTGACTTTGAAGGCGAAGATTTCACTACCCTTGAAATGCTCAATGCCGCCCGTGCTGAGCTTAGCTCGTGTTGCATTATTTTCAATGGCCAAATCACAGAGATTTGGGTCTCCAGTGAGGTCACGCCACAATTATTGGTTGATTTGTTTGGAGTAAACGAAGTCTCGGAAATTTCAGCATATTGGGATGCGATACCGGTACTGGAGACTGAGATCAATCAGAAAACGCGCGCATTAATTGATTGGTTGGCAGCATGGGTTGGACGGTACTGGGTCCCGCTGCAAATTTGTCGCCAAGAACTGGACGGTAGCGAGTATCTGGTCTATAACCAATTGGTGGACGATTCCCAGGGATCTGATTTGCCTCCATATAGTGAATTTCTGTCAAATGTACACACGCAAGCCAAACGCGAGGCGGGTAGAATTGAGAGTACCAAAAACTGGTTGTAGCCTTGTGAACGGCCTAGTGACCGACCCACCATGACAATCACAAAATGTGCTGTAGGCGACCCACACATAGCCTTGCAGCCTGACGACTTGACGACCACCTGTATATACTTGAATAATTATAAATAGACTACGCAATGATGCAATATGATTGGGGTTTACCAACGGACACGGGCTCCTTAGCCTGGAGACCCTCTACTACAGCAGCTTGAGCGGCACCCGTGATCCCCACATCGATCAAAAACTGTGGTGCGTACTTGAGCGCGCCATAGTAGTTTTGCACCGCAGCCTTGACCACTTTACGGTTAGACTTGATGCTCTCGGGGGCAAACTCCAGGGCCCTACCATTACTACTTACCGCTACGAGCCAGAGCTCTAAATCAGTCTGTAACTCATCGATTGCGTATATTAGCGCTAGCCCGTCGGTCCTGGCGGCTTTGCACACAAATGCTTTATCTGCCTTCAGTACCGGATCAACGTACTGGAAAATATGAGGGTTCTGGGAGATCGCCACCAAAATAAACGGTTTACTAGATCGAAGGCGTGTGGAAGCGTACGTAAAGCAGACAGAGTTTTGTGAAGATGCAATTAAAATTGTTTCTGGGTCATCGCGTTGATCTAAAGAAGCAGATTCGAGCTGTAGGCAATCCTCACAATCAGGTTTGGGGTCTGATTCCTCAGCCTTCACGGCGTTGAATTCATGCAAAGAAGGTCCAGTGACTTGGAATGTTTCTAATGGGTCGGCTTGGATGGGATTTGTGGTCACGGTATCAAGCATACAGTGAGGGGTTTGAGTATGGGGCTTGCTATTATGGGGTTGGCTGTCAAAAAGCCCCCGTGAGTTGCGTAAACCGTCTGTAGTATGTAGAGTGACATCATCGTCTATATAACGGGTTTCTATTTCTCTGCGGGGAATAAGTTTCCTTGACACTTGGGAAGATTTCAAGGGTGGGACGAGCAGGGAAGGGTGGTGAAGAGACAAACATGTTACAGAACTACTAGAGGTGGTATGGTATTCATCTACCTAAGATCGTCGCAAGCAAAAACCTGTAAAAACCGCGCATTTGGACCATGCATAGACGGGTGACATAATCAACCGTGCATGCATGTCTCAGGATATCAGGGATTTGACAGGTGAGTGTCTCTCTTGACGCCCTGAACCCAAGATTCGTCATTGTTGTCGAATTTCTCCTTTTTCCAAATCTCCACGTTTTGTTTGACTCTTTCAAGCACCTCCCGGGCGCAATCCCACCCTTGTGCCCGATGGCTGGCGGCGATCACAATGCATACTGACTCTTGCATTAGTGGTACGATACCAATGCGGTGAATAAGTACAACGTTCTGGACACCTTGCTGGTCCTGTGCCCACTCTGCAATCTCTTGAAGAGATTTTTTGGCTCTGGGGACGTATGCATCATATGCCAGGCTTACTACATGGTTACCTTGAAAGGTATCTCTAGTGATTCCGCCAAAGTAGACTACGGCGCCTGCCTTTGGGTCTTTTGCCCAGGAAATCCAGTGTCCTATATCAATTTCTTCTGAGATTATATCACAATGAATCATTTTCAAGTCAAACTCTAAAACTAGGCCGGTGAAGATGTTATACTCGTGGTTACTGAAATTATTTGTAATAATGACAGACTTGCAGTCCAATAGGGTGTTTGTAGGAAATCTCTCATACGAGGTTCGTTGGCAAGATCTAAAGGATTTTATGGGCGAAGCTGGCGAGGTTTTGCGGGCAGATGTGCTCCAAACGAGCAGCGGCCACTCCCGCGGGTGTGGTATCGTCGAATTTGCCAGTGTCGACGCCGCTCGTGCCGCCATGCAACAGCTACAAAACCAGGAACTCAAGGGCCGCGCAGTCTTTATTAGAGAAGACCGTGAGCCTCACAATGCCGCTGCCTCTGCCTTTCAAACTAGCAGGGGTGGTGTCCCCAACGCTGTCTTTGTAGAAAACTTGGCATACAGCACCAACTGGGCCAGTCTCAAGGACTACTTCAAGTCCGCCGGTAGCGTCTTGCGTGCTGATGTTCACATGTATCAGGGCCGCTCCAAAGGTCGCGGAACTGTTGTGTTTGAGGACGCTCAGGGAGTCGAAAATGCTATCGCCACGCTCAATGGTACCCTCTTGCAAGGGCGTATCATTCGTGTACGCAAGGATTTGCCCCAAGAAGAGAGACCCACTGCTCCTGCTGTGCCCATCCAGGCCGCCCCCAGTGCCCAGCTCGTGGTGAACAATTTGCCCTGGGTTACCACTGATGAGCAGCTCGGTGCCATCGTGGGCTCTGTTGTTCCTGTTATTAGTGCTGCAGTGCAGTTTTTGCCCAATGGCAAGAGCGCGGGCTATGGATTGGTGCAGACCGCGAGCGTGGAGGACGCTACCACTGCCATTGAACAACTGAACGGGTACGTGTTTGGCGAGCGTGAATTGGCTGTTAGCTATGGTAATTAGAATAAGTAGATAGTCTAGTTGTAGAGATCGAGTGGATTGATGGAGTGACGCCAGACACTGGTCGTGATCTAATATGTAACATGTAGATAATGAATACATATCTGAGACTATTACCAGCCGCATTCACCAAAAGCGATTGCCAGTAGCTTCAAGCTCTGCAAGAAGCCCATGTAGGGGACTAGGATGTTGAATTAGCTTGCATAGTCTAGGAGTGGTGAGTCCATGAGAGACAGCAACAAAATCTTTAACGCTCAAGAACCGGCAGAATTAGATAAAGAATACTGCTACCACTGGCTTGCAAGCACCCGCTTGCACTGAGCAGCTGAGGCAAACCACACCGACGTCATGACGCTCGCGATGACGCTCTGTGATTATGTGATATCCTCCTGTGCCTATATGTACTACGTACACTATGTATATTAATAACTGTCAACACACTCAGTTCCGGGAACCTCGTTCCTCGGCTCCCTGCAGCTCCTACCTAGCTACTATGGTCCATTACTCAGACGCTCTCGGGACTCCGCCACCAGCGCCACCGAGACGCCACGCCATTCACTACACCTACACTTAGACCCCTTTGACCTCCAACGCGACCACGTCAATGAACACGTTCCTACTTTTAACGCTAGTAGCGCGCGCGTTTGCGATGCACTTTTACATGAACGAGGGCGACGAGCCCTACTGTTTTAATTTGGAGCTCGGCAAGGAGGCCATGCTGGCGGAGACTCACTCTGCATGGGAGTACGAGTCCCAGAGTGGTAAATGGGTGCGTGATAATAGCCTGCAGATCGAGGTCACCATTGATGAGCTTTTTGACAATAACCACCGCGTTTACGCTCACAAGCAGACCCCTTTTGGCAAGTTCCAGTTTGTGGCCCAGGACGGCGGTGAGCACCGTATCTGCTACCGCCCCTTGGCAAACGGCTGGTTCCACAAGAACCGCGTCAAGATCGAGGTCGACTTTGTACTTGGAACGGGCGATCTCCTCGACCCCGCCGCCAAGAAGGCCATTGGCAGCGTCAGCGACCGCATCTCGGAGATTAATCGTAAACTCATCACTCTGCGCCGCGAGCAGATGCTCATGCGCGAGCGTGAGGCCGCTTTCCGTGACCAGTCGGAAACAACAAACGCAAAAGTCTCCCGTTTGACGCTCTTCCAGATTGTAGTCTTGATTGCTACCTGTGCATGGCAAGTTCACCACTTGCGGGGCTTTTTCACAAAACAAAAACTCGTTTAGTTAATTACATAGTAACGGTGTCGGTTGAGAGGCTGGGCAGCAGGCTGAGTCTGAGCGGCAGGCCAACGAGCACACCAACCGGCTGGCTGCCTGTTTTCTATTGAATTTTTTTTTCTATTAGCTTGATTGACTTGATTTTTTTGATTTTGATTTGCTTTATACCTTCACATCAATGTCACTGGATCCACAAGAGTACCTGCAATATGGAAGACAAATGATTGTGCCGCAAATAGGCCTCCAAGGCCAGCTCAAGCTCAAGAGTGCTGCCGTTTTGGTGGTCGGGGCCGGGGGGCTCGGGGCACCTGCACTGGCTTATCTGGGAGGTGCAGGGATTGGCACCATAGGCATTGTAGACGGAGATATAGTCGAAGAGTCGAATCTCCATCGCCAGATCATCCATTCCCGGTCAAAAGTGGGCATGCCCAAGTGCAAAAGCGCTGCTGCATATATCCGAGATCTGAACCCCAATGTAGAAACTAGAGTGTACGATACCCCACTTTGTGCGCAAAACGCAATCGAAATCGCCAAAGATTACGACGTTATCCTCGATTGTACCGATTCCCCCATGTCACGGTACCTTGTCAACGATACCGCTGTAGTATTGGGGAAACCGCTTGTATCGGCAAGTGCACTCAAAACAGAGGGCCAACTAGCGGTTTATCACTATAAAAACGGTCCCTGCTACCGATGCATATTCCCCGTCCCTCCTCCTGCCAACAGTGTTGGGTCGTGCAGTGATGCCGGGATCATTGGCCCTGTGGTTGGTCTTATGGGTGTGATGCAAGCCATTGAAACCATCAAGATAATCGCATGCTCTGAGATCGAGTTTACTCCATCACTGGTCATTTTCGGCGCACTCAGTTTCCCTCCATTTAGGTGCATGAAGATTCGAGGTCGCCAGGCAAAGTGCGCTGTGTGTGGTGACAATCCCTCAATAACACAGTCGAATCTAGCTGAACAAGACTATGCGGACTTTTGTGGCGTCGGCTCGTATCATAAACTGGACCCCCATAAGCGAATCAAGTACACTGAGGTTGGCGACCAAACCGTGTTGGATGTACGCCCCGCAGTTCAATTTGGCATCACAAGCGTCCCTGGATCTGTTAATGTACCATTGACAGAACTTAAAAAGGGAGCAGATGTACCCGAGGGCCCGCTAGTGGTGGTTTGCAGATTGGGCAACGATTCACAGGAAGCCGTCAAGATCCTTGAGGAGCGTGGGGTCCAGGCCACAGATGTTGTGGGAGGATTATCATCGTGGGGACCGGCCCTTGGTTTACCGGAATATTAGACTAAACGGGATTTTAAAGCAGGCAATATAAAATCAGAATAGCAAGGTAGTAGCAATGACACTCTCAGATCGGAAATACATATATATATATATATCTATAGGGACCCACATGCGAGAATCACTTTGCCTTTGCACTTCCTGTACCCCCCCTCTTATGAGCTCCATAATTCAAGCAAAACAGCTGCAAAAGCAGGATAAACACGAGCAGGCAGTGGCAATAATTGAGCAGGAAATCAATGAACAGCCGCTCAAAGAACACCTCAAGCTGAAGGGGGCCGATAAATTCGAACTGCTCGAGTGCAGGGCTTATTCACTGGAAAAACTCCGTAAATGGAACGCTGCAAAGGACGATGCCAACGAAATGATCATTATTAACCCCAAAGATCCCCGTGGGTACCTTAGAAAGGGACATATATACTATGAGAATGGCCATTACGGGAAAGCGCTTCAGGCGTACCGACAGGCGGTCAAAATGGTCGACAAAACAAGCAAACTGCATTCAAAATTGGTCATTCAAGTAGAAAAACTAAAGAAGATGGCCACTACTAAGTTTGCAGACCCATTGACGCGCCTTCCAGCCGAACTGCTGATTTCCATCTTTAAGCAAGCATTCAGCGACCCAATGGGCTTGATGAGGCTGATGTTGGTGTCGAAAACATGGTGCAAGTATTTTGAATCAGAGCCTGCGTACTGGACTCAGCTACACTTTGCTGGTGAGAGGTCAATAACGCACCAGACGCTCGATCGGTACATGGGCAAAAGCGGAGGGCGCTTGCTTCACCTCAGGGTCAGCTGTCCAATCAAGAAATCGAATACCACAGTGCGGACGCTGAAAAAGTTCAAGGCCCTCGGGACACTGGTTCTCGACAGCAATTCAGTCCTGCTTGACGATCTCGTAGCGGTGGGGGCCCAGTTCCCGTACTTGGACAGCCTAAAAATCGGGTGCAAAGACTTGGGAAAGATGCTTGATTGGTCACTGGAGAATCTGCCGAGATTGCAATCACTTGAACTGTTCCAAATAGCGCCCCATAAATCGGCCACGCGAGAGTGCAAGAATATTAGGGCACCGCTGAAACATCTGTCACTGACCGGATTTTCTGCGCCCCCACTACACGAAGAAATTCACGCGTCGCTCTTATGCCTGGACCTGGAATCTTTGAGCTTACATCGCGCTTTACCCGAGCTATCTGCAGTCATCCCGTTTATAAAGTCGCCTCGACTTACCAAGTTTGGCTTTACTTCAGCCGGTACAATGAGTGATCTAGACACTAAAATCACAGCTCCTGTGCGACACCTTGCTCTCAACTGTATACAATTGGTTCCTACAGAGGACCAACCCTCGCTAGCACTGGAGTACCTTGAAGCGAAATGGTCGAGGTTTCCGCCAGGCTGGGGTATTTCTACGTTGATTAACCACTTTAAATGCGCTGAAACACTCGAGCACCTAGTTTTGGAGCGCAATAGTATCCGCCTCGGGAAGGGCCCAGAGCCAGAGGCAGTTTACCCGAAGCTCAAGAACCTGTACATTGTGGCCATGCCTATTCCGGTTACTGCGCAGTTTATTGAGTGGATTTGTAGAAGCATGCCCAATCTCCAATTCGCAAACTTTAATGAAACGCCTATTGATGGACGCAATCTTGTAAAGCTGGTGAGACTCGGGATTAAGCAGATTAGGGTTAGAAATGGTGGACCGATTGATCCCGAGACGCTGACCTGGGCTCGAGACAATGGCAGCCGGATTATTCTACAATAGTTTGGGTGGTCAGGGTCGAGGGTCAGTAGCTCAATGTCGCTTGAAAATAATCCCAACGATAATCAAACACACACACACACACACACACACACACATTTAATTTAGCCAAATCTTTTCCTGGTTGATGTATCCAGTCTTGTAATTTACGCAACTTAACCCCTAAACGAGAATAATCGCTATATCTAAAATAGAGTCACCAGTTGCAAGTCCTTGAGATAATTCGAGTTGAGAACTTCATCACTAGCCTGGATATCGATCAAAAAAAAATAGCTATCAGCCTTTAATGAGCAGCTTTTACAACCTACGGATCGTCCAAGACTGATCCAAGTCGACCCACCGACCCACCCCATTAACACCCGTTACACTCAGACTGATAAATGGCGGGAAGCTGTCGTATTTGTCGAGGAGACGAGACAGATGGGGAGCTTGTGCGCCCCTGTAAATGCTCCGGGTCCATCCAATTTGTACACGATGACTGCTTGTCTGACTGGCTGGGCCACCGGTACGGGCAGAGCGCCAAGGGCACTGCGCGGGCCTGCGAGCTGTGCAGCCATGTTTACCAGTTCAAGCCGGTATACAGCGATGATTTTGATCCAGAAGGTGCCAACCTGAAAGTATATGCGCACTGCCTTTGGAAGACTTCGGTGCGCTCGCGGGCCCGAGCTGCGCTGGTGCTCAGGGGAATTTTTGCGGTCATTTTGGCGAGCATTTCCGTCCGCATCACATTTATTTATGTCACAAAAGCGGGCGAAACTTGGAGCGGGCTCTTGACCCTACCGTTCAAGAACATCATTAACCGGGTACCGCTGGGGAACCAATTCCCCGTGTCACGCCCGTTTACTAGCTGGCTAGACTTTGAGTTTGCCAACCCTCTTGTCGCCGCGACCTGGAGCTGGTTTGTTAACGGACTGGCCTTGCTCGTTATCACACTCTTCTTTGGCCTCACCACCTGGATGATTGCTGTTTGGACCATGCAGGATCCAGTGCTTGCCCTTGAATGCGATGAAATAATGGAAACTGGCTCCGGTAGATTCGATCTAAAGCGTGATCTCGAGTACGTCAAGGAGTTGATCCGCGACGAAAACGTAAACGCTCAGGCCCGTGCCCATTTACTGGCTCGTGTCGATAACGAGTTTGCTGTGGACCCCACCTGGATGCCAGAAGCAGAACGCCAGGTCCTCGAGCAACGCCACCAGGCAGAAGTCAATCGCGAAGAAGCGGCACTCGAGGAGGATGAAGGTATCTGGGGGCTTGTAGATGATCTACTAGGTGGGCCCCTACTCGTCCGCATTTTAGGAATCTTGATGGCCGTTGCATTCCTCAACATCACCCTAATTGGTGTGCTGTATGGGTTTCCATACGCTCTCGGACGGTATCTTGTGGTCACAACCCGTGATTGCCTAAATACTGTAACAAGGGTACCACAGTTGCCAAATTCATTTGGCATGCACCTAATTACCTATTGGGTCGGTAATTATATGATAATCCTTGCATTGAAGACCCCCTACACTCTCTTTTATAGCCTTTTAAAGAGCTCCGACCGGGGCCGTGCGGCTATCTGTACTGCCAAACAAATCGCCGCGATCGAAAAAGTATGGATGTTTGTGACCATTGAGGCAGCTATTTTCCCCCTGTTTTGTGGCTTTTTGTTGCATATGGCATTCCTCCCGGTAATGTCAAACACTAGTATCACCGATGCGTTGGTTGATATCTGGGAGAACCCGCGAATCTACATTTTAGCTCAATGGGTGGTTGGAATGTCCTACATGTATACTCTATGCGATTTCTTCAAAGGATGCCGCTCGTTTCTTCGACCGGGTGTTTTGTACTTTGTGCAGGACCCGAGCGACCCTCTTAATGAACCAATCCGCAACTTTTTATCGCATTCGGTGTTTGCGCATTTACGCAAAATTAGCTTCTCTGGTCTTATTTATACAGGCTTGATTTTAGTCGGAGTGGGAAGTGTGACCTCGTTGTTTAGGCTCTCGGGCATTGTACCGGTTCTTATTGCTCCAATTGACCTTAAAAGCGCTCCAGGATGGTCCACGCTGCGGTACGTAGGAATTGCGTTGGCGTTCCGGCCCCTGGTAAAACAGTTTAAAGAAGCGAGAGCAGCAGAACGGGCTAGAGGTAATGCCGTCAATATCCACTCTCGACTATTTAAACAAGAGTTTGAAAGGGCTGCTCGCTGGCTGGATCTCGAATCCTTTTTGTTTGACCGCCAAGTCAATGGTCAACGCGGCACTGGCCACTATGTCAGAGCACCTTCCAAGGATAACGTGGCATACCCCAAGAATACCGTTTTGTTTATGCCATGCACAGAATCAGGCCAACTGCTGGAAAAACCGCATGGCAACGTTCGTGAAATGAGCCGCTTCAAGGTAGTCTGGAGACCAAAATACTTTTGGGCCAGGATCGTAGCACTTATTTTGTGGATCTGGGCCAAGAGTGTTGCCACAATTATTGCAGTGATTTTAACCCCACTCATCGTGGGAAGAGGGTACGAGTACATTTGTATGGTCAATAACCCCACCCACAATGACCTGATTCATTACGTTGTAGGGGTGTTCTTTGCAGGCTTGTTTACGGCCGTTATTGAACGATTTTGCCGCTTGAGCGTGGTTGAGTTTACAAACATGGGTCCCCGATTAGTGTTATCCAGCATCTTCCGTTTCACCGCTCCGCAGTTAGGAGTGCGACTATTCGCGCCCCAGTTCAGTGGCCTCGTCCAGCCCAGTGAGAAAATCGCGGTAAATTATGCCATCTACTTATTCCTTGACTTGGTACTTGGGCAACCGCAAAAGGGCAACCTCTACTTGGGATGGTCCTTGGCCCTGCTTGCCGCTGTTTTACCCGACTACTTGACAGTGGTTGTTGCTGGTGGCTATATGATGGACCAGTACATGAAGCAAAACCGTGACTCCATTGAAAAGTGGAGAATGAATGCAATCGAGGACTATTATTTGGTCCGTGAAGCATTATTGAATTATTCCGAATGAGTGCATACGATTAAGTAAATAATTAGCGGTTCCTGCTATTAATCTCTCGAGTGCTTATTCCTGGCTACTTTTCAAGTGATGCGAATGCAATCCCATGATGCCCTCGCGTACCTTGTTCATGCCACGCTCTGTACCTTACTCATAGAAATCTATTGTTACTAGCATGATATTGAATTAGGAGAAATCTAAAAAAATCCAACAAATTTCCCGCTTCAAAACTCTCAAAGTCGTGCGGGTTAATCTGGATTTTGAAACCGTATAAGAGTGACAGCAGCAGTTGACAACGTCACCGCGCCGCACAGGAGAGACATCCATCTCCAGGAAGAGAGAGGGGAACACTGGACGGGATATCGCCCGGTATTGTACGTTAGAGGCAGATACGCGTATACTATATAGCAGTTATGGGACCCAAGACTATGGATAACGGGCCCCCCTAGCCAGGCAAGAACCACGTTCCTGCAGCTTAGACCCTCATTATTTCAAACTGTCTGGGGCCTGACGCCACATGAAACATTAATTAAGGGGGCTTGGTCTAAATACGGAACAATCAAAATATACTCTCAAATATGCCATAAAGAGGAAAAATTAATAAATATGTGAAACTAGGTTGAGGGAAGAAATGTCTGGAGCACAAACAATTAGTGAGGAAGTTAAAGTCATAGTCGTGGTGCTCCCTAGTTCAGGCGTTCGCGGACGCAGTCTCTCAGTTCACCCGCCTTCTCACGAGCGTTGAGAATACATAGGAACCACGCTGGTAGACCGTCTGCCGGGTACTGTGCTTCTGGTACGTCTGAACTTATTTACTCGAGAGTGATCTGATGGAATACAAGAACTAACAAAGGTGTCGTCGTGGAGGAGGGACCTAGTACGTTGGCAGTGCATTAGAGGATATTTGTTGTGTTCAGAGGCGTGTTTGAGAGAATATGGGAGATCAAGCTGAGTGAACTTGGCAATCTGGGGATAACTGAGTCCTTTTTATATATTCGCTCAGTTCCCCATGTATCATGCACATGCACTACAATGCATGGTGGGGATCCCGACTCTGCATACTGCGTTCAAGAGGGAGTATGGAGGGGCAAAAAAAAACCTGAACCGAGGGGCTGATAGAGAGATGCGGGGATGAGGGAGTACTAGCAAGCCTTCAAGAATACAAAGCTCTGAAATTGGGTGTCAAAATGCTTTGAAAACTCGACTTTTCGCTGGTTTGTATGAGCATAATGTCACCTTGCATATGCTGCTTATTTGCAGAAAGATTTCGCTGACATATCCCTTTAAGCCACATAGACATGCATACAGGTACATGTTCGACTGTGCAGCAGCAGGGCGGTCTTGTGGACCACAGCACGGGAAAATTACAGGTCCTGGCCAATACATGATGGGGTCTGTGGCCCCCTACGCACCCTCCATCAGCCTGATAGCAACGCTTTTGGCCGCGGAATTATAAGCCTCACGCAATCTTTTCTCATGCAATGCACCTCTGTCGTCTATCTGCAATAGTAGCAGGGTTAGGGCCAAACCAAGAATTTCCTGGTTTGAGCTAGATTCGATGCGATATGCGTAGAATCTCCATACCTGAATGGTTCTCTAGAGACTCTATGTATGTATAATACGCTCAACTAGCCTCATAGCAGGACCCTTCTAGCCACCTCAGAAACAGAATTTCATCTTGGCAGCTGACAGGACGCGCGGCTTTTTGACAGGGTGTGCGGCTTTGCTTGTCAAATTGGTCATGAATCTGGTTTCAGGGTGGGGGAGAAATGAACTCAGTTCAGATCTTGATTTTGAATTACATTGTGTGGTGAATTACGCTGTGTCGATTAAAGATTTGGGCCCTGGGGCAGTTACGGCTCGGCACGGAAGAGAACCGCTCATGAGTGAAAAGCTGGCTGAAATTTAAGGTCTCGTGGGGGGGTGGGGGTGGGAGGTGGTGGGTGGATGAACAAGCTGGACTGAACTTGAGGAAATAGCTTTCAAGGCTCTGCTTGGAATTATTGCCGCTAGAGGAATGTGAATCATACGCCTAGGCAGGGGAGCTAGTACATTCCAATCTAAGTTTTTCTGGAAATTAGCGCACGCTATCCCACTCATCCCTCCATGAGCTGTTTTGGATTGGATTTGCACGCCCAAATTCAGTTTGTAAAGTTTGCTTAGCGTTTAAAAACCGTTACACTGTTAAATTCTATAGATCTGTTTGGATTGAAAGCCATCTGATATCACCTATTTGCCCTATAGCTATGCCTGGGTGGGGGTATTCAGTGGCGATAATCATTGCGGGAATTAACCCTTAATTAAGGGGCAGGCTATTTAGGTTATGCGGGGTTGATTTGGAGCTTCGCAAGCACGATCAACCTGAGGGGAGAGCTTCGAGGTTGCTCAGGCACCCGTACAGAGCCTTGTTTACCGATCCAAGTGCACCCATACTCACGATGTTTAGGGTCCCCGAAAGGAGCTGTCTCATGCATGCAGTTATATGCACCATGTGATTTTCTTCGGCCTGCCAAGCCAAGCCGCTCTGTGCGGCGGAAACGCAAAAATTCAAAAACCCGTCGACAGGGTTGGAAGATTGAAGCGTAGTACTCTTTTCCACAATTTGATGACTATATATAGCTTCCCCGGGCTCATCGGAGCGGCATGCATACTGTAGGTTGAACATCTATGCAGGTGCACGAGGTTGATCAATTTTCCACTCCAATATATTGTTACAGAGAGCCATAAGGACCATGAAGTAAACCAAACGCTAAGAGACTTTCGTTGATTGACAAATAGTATCCGTGAGGGCCTTGAGCTGAGGGAATGAGTTCTGAACCTTGTAACTCGTTGCCCCCTCTACGAAAACTTTATGCAGAAATCATCCAAAACATTCATGTGCGGGATCTAAGTACGGCTTATGCAGGCTTGGAAGCTACCCATAAATTCTAGACCCCCCTGAACTACATGCGTTCGGTCTCTCTGGCATATGCGTCACCCTTAGCACCATGCCCTTGGGGCCATAGTATTATCTAACTCCGTGTGCAGATGACCTCGTGTCGGGCGCCTCTTGTCGGGCGGGCTGCCTTATATTAGAAATAGTGCATAGGCTTGGGCGCCTTGAACATATCGATTACACGGATTTAGAATAGGCTACAGTACGGAACATTACCGAAGCCGTCTAAGTAATGGATGGTGATAAAGATGCAAATCTAGCGTATATAATAAATATGTACTGTTACGAGTGTCCCGGATGGACCGTTTTTGTGTACTAGAAAGTGGATATTGTTTGTCCTGAAACGGTTTCAGAATGTGAGCATTATTTCAAGTTGGTGAAATCGGTCTCGCCCTCACGAAGGCCAGCATTACAGGTACAAGCATCAGAGGCCCGCTTTCCACATGCACAGCTCTCTGAAGAGGGAACAGCAGCGTTCTCAGTGGAGGCTTTGGAGCAGTTGCAATCGCCAGCGGGGCGAGCGAGGCAGGAGCAGCGAGCAGTGGCAGCACAGTCACAGGTAGTAGCGTTATTTCCTTTGCAGCAGACCATTGTTTGTTTGAGTAGTTGTGGAATCTAGTGGAGGCACCATGGCTTTATTTATACTACACCACGATTTTGACCTTGGCTGGGACTTTAGTAAATACGTTGGCTCTGATTGGCTGAACGAAACATTGAGAACCGGCCTCTATTTATTTAGTCACCTGCTATTGGTCGGCGAGTTAGTAAGCTCCTCAAGGCGAAGAGCTTTATCTAATTGCTTGGGTTCTATTGGCTGGACACTCTACTTGATCACGCAAGGGAATAACACGACTCACGCCACAGGCGTATTAGGTGTGCATCGATTGGGTAAAGCAATAACAAGTGCTTCAAAGTCGCTAAGAATGAGTATAGGCCCGCGATTTAAAAATTCAATTACAATGAGAGACCCTTACTAGCCGCAATTGTAGTCATTTAGTACCCATTACAAGCGCGCAAATATTTCTTTTAGGGTGGTGGCTGGGATCATGCAATATCATACACTTGATGCGTTAATCCTGCAGGTCCCAACATATATAAAGCTGATCCGAATCCGATCTAAAACAACAACAACAACAACAACAACCACAACCACAACAACAACACCAATGTTTGCTTCTACAGTTTCTCGTAATATGAACAGCGTTCTCGCAGTATCCTATGTCTTTGCTGCTGCTTCTGTTCCATTTGCTCTTCCTGCAAAGTTGTCAATGCAACAGCGTAAACCCACTTTGATTTGAGCCCCGGTGGTACTCTATTATTTATTCCGTAGTTTATTTAATTTATTTGTCTGTTAAGCACTTTACTGTGTTGAGCGTTGCTCTGTCAATTGAATCAGTTAAGCCATTTTTGTAACTGTATCGGTCGGTCTGTTTGGAATTGAGGATCAAGAGTAGATCACAATGCTCTTTCGACTTTTTCAGGGTAAAAGAGCCATGAAAACGGGCAAACCAAGCAAGGCCAGGCATGAAAGGCCCAATCCTTTGGACATATGTTCACCTAAACGCAGACTACCATGGGAGCCATCAACAGAGCATATGCCGTCAAGTCGCTAATTGCCCCCGCTAGCAATAGAAAAGATCAGGCACCCGTGCTTTTAGTATTGCAGAAACCATATAGCGTCGTAGAAAGCTACAGATGGATTAAATGCAGCACGAGGTCAGAATTGATGGGAACAAGTGCAAAAAACGATCACGTTGAAGCATATTGTGAACACGCAAAGGGGGTTTAGCCCATTGGTAAAGAATCTGGCCTTGAAAAGGACACCTTTGCTGCCTGGTCTAGTAGATGGAAAACATTCTGCAAGCTCCCGACGAACATCAACAAAACGCTCTTGAACCAGCGGCCAAGTAAGTATGAGTTTGCATCGATTATGTCCAAGATTAAACACCACTATATGTCTATTTAGCTGGGTTGACTAGAAAGTGTAGGTGCCACTCAAGAATATCGCCAAAACCCTGGTTAGGCCCCAGAACGACTCTCCCCACCTAAGACCCTCAAGACCCATCCCCACATCATGAACAAATACGATTCTGTGCGCAAAGCTACTCCTCCAGCCAACAATTCCAACCCAGATCGGCCTCAGTTTGATAATTTCAGAACTCAGCCAGACTCAAAAGAGTTTCAGGGCAGTGCCACTGCCTCATTTGGTACTGAAGAGAATCAGCCTGCTGCAGAGCCCGAATCGGGGGATCGTGAGTATTCATTTTCCAATAGTTCTTCAATCCCCCATGCTAGGGCTCCGGGATACACTAGATAAGCGGTTATAAGCCTCAACAGTAGTCTAGCAGTTCTATCAGAGTGAGAGAGCAGCTCTATCAGGGTGATAAGGTATCATTATATACTTGATTTATGAATTGAGATAAGAAGCTTAGCATCACTAGGCGTATGGCTGTCTGTTTGGGTCCCAACGGGGTCGACCCACATTGGTTACCACATTGGTACCCACATTGGTACCCACATTGGTATCCACATTGGTACCCACATTGGTACCCACATTGGTACCCACCTCGATACCCACATCGGTACCCTGCCAAAGCGGACCAGAAAAAAAGATCCACTGTCAGTGATGAACTAATAGCCATAATCTGGTTTTATTAATACCCACGCTAATCTCTCTGCCTCCGTATCTAACCTTGACCCACCCTCGTTAGTCATACCAATGGACTTGGCAGATGAAATTTCGGGGTTGAGCCTCCATTCCAGACGTCCAGTGTATTGGGCTGTGAAAAGAGGCTGGAGACCCGGGGTTTATCTAACAGCCGAGGCTTGTGAGTCCCAGATCAATGGATTCCCCAACTGCTTGTCCAGAACATTCCGCAATTGCGACGAGGCCCTGGCGTGGGTCCACGGCAGTGAGGGCCCCAGTTTGAATCCTCTGCTAGAGCCCCAACCGCTCCCAAGCAATCTGGAAGCCTCCAAACACTTTTATGCAGTGCGCAAGGGCTACAACCCAGGAATCTACCGCCACCATTTGCAGTTGAAAAACCAAATCTCTGGGTTTTCACGCCCCGAGCACAAAAAATGTCAAACTCTGAAACAAGCACAGGAGTTTATGCTTGAGAATGAGCCCACAGCGGCACCTCCACAGCCTCAGGTGGTCAAAACAGGTGTTTTCCGGGTCCACGAACCAACCTTTTATGAGCCAGAACCCCAAGTGGATGAGTACATTGCCGTGCGCAAAGGCAAAAACCCCGGTATTTATGTCACTCCCTCACTTGCCGAGAGACAATCTAAAGGAATCCGTTATAAACAGACCAAAAAATTCCCCACTATGGAAGAAGCAGTCGAGTACCTGCATGGATACCACTTTAACACCAACAAATTTCACGCAGTTCGGGGTCCTCGCAATAAAAAGGTCGTATTCTTCGATGCCAAACAAGCCCTAGAAATGATGGAAAGGGTTCCCTCCGCCGATTATGAAGTATTTGGTTCAATGGTTGAAGCCAACCTTTGGCTCCGCCGCAAAACCTGCGATTTCTGGGTCGAGACAAGAAAGAAAACCCACAATATCTTTGTGGATGGGTGCTGTCTCGGTAATGGACGCGCAGATGCCAGAGCTGGATACGGTGTCCACTGGGAGGGTAAACAGGACTGGTGCGGTGAGGCACGGGGCAAAAGCAATAATGCGGCTGAGCTGGAAGCTATTCTGAATGCGCTCAGAAAAATCACAGAGGAGTGCGCTGGTGATGTGTTTAACCTCTACTCTGACTCTGAATATGCCATCAATTGCGTCACTATTTGGGGTGATAATTGGGAAAAAAATGGTTGGAGAACAAGCGACGGAGGCAGCGTGAAGAACGCAAGGCTGATCAGATTGACACGCGCCAAATTAAGAGAGTTAAAGCTGCGTCGTTACGACGATTTCCACTTGTTGAAGGTGGCCGGTCATGCTGGTATTCCAGGGAACGAGAGAGCTGACGAGTTGGCCAACTTGGGTGCTAACGGCATTGAATGTGTCTAGATGAAAACTAACTAGTTACAACGTAGAATCAGTGACCATAGGACCATCCTCTACCAGCTATGCACTTGGGTCCTGCCGTTAGTCAATCCCCGATATGCATTGATTGCATGATGCAGGTCCACAATCTTGGTACTCTCAACATGACAGCAATGTACTACTCGGTGAGAGTTGGAAAAACTCCCGGCGTGTATGATACCTTGGAGGATGCAAGAATTCAAGTCAATGGGTTTCCGTACAGCGAAATGCGAGAGTTTGGCGATCTTACCGAAGCCAATGTGTTTGCCAGATCGGGGTCCTTTTATGCCGTCAGGAACGGCTATAATATCGGTATTTATACTTGCCCTGATGCTGTTTACAGACAGAGCCGAGTCCCTCGATTCGAGTGCCGCAAATTCGACACTTTGGCTGAGGCTGAGGAGTACATGGAAAGCGACCCACAAGATTATCGCTGCTGGTACTATGCAGTACGTAATGGACGGAATAAAGGTGTTTTTACCAATTGGGATGCTGCACTGAACCAGATTCATGGCTACCCCGACGCTGAATGGGAAAAGCACTACTACTTGGCTGATGCATACATCTACCTAAATGGTGGGTCTGGTCACTATCGATTGCATACCATGCCGGGGGACTCACATTGCTACAAGAAAAAGTCAATGCTGGATGATTTGTTTGGTGGCAAAAGGCACAGGCTGCTTATTGGGGCTCAATCCGTTGCGAGACCCACAAAGGACATTTACGTTCATGGGAGTACAATCAATAAAGGCCGCACAAATGTCTCGAGTGGATTCGGCGTGTTTTGGGGCGATAAGCGCAGTTGTTGCGGTCGTATACCTGGAGCAGGCACCAGCGACTTTGCCGAGTTGGTTGCGATTGAAATGGCATTGAGCCAGATTTGCGCTAGTGGCTCACAATATCGTTATGTTATTCACACCGGTTCTGGATATGCTATTGAGCGTATCAGCAACGACAGGGATCGAAAGGTTGGGGTAAATGCAGAGAGAATTGCCTCGATCCGTACTTATCTGCAAGCGTTGGCAAAGGAGAATGTAGAAGTTGATATTCAGGCCCAGGGCCGTGCTCAACTCTATGGCCGAGAGATGGCAGGTGCTTTAGCGAGACAGGCTAGGCTAGCAGGCCAAGCAGGCCAAGCAGGCCAGCCGTGACACTAGTTATCAAACAGCCCTCCAACTATACAAATATATACCTTCAGCAACCTCTAATACTCTCTAACAATCTTTACAACCCATTATTTACCTCAACACACCCACTGTTTCACCTCTGAAAAGGTGGCGGTGGCCGCCACTTGACGCAGGTGAAACACCTAATTTCTGCTTTAAAACATATGTCGGAAGACTACCTTAAAAGCCCACTGAGCGCCCCGGATCCGCAAGGATATATGGACGCTCCAGCTTTGATGGTCACGAGCCGGCGGAATGGCGAACCCCACGCCGTCGAGCAGAGTGTGGCTGCTGTCGAGCAGTACCAGCCACTTTCCAGCGAAGATTTTCAGGTCGTTCAGCGTGAGCTCTCAATATTGGGCGGCCGGCTCGAGGAAATCGAGCAGCAGCTGAGCGTCGAGCGCAAAATGGGCGAGGCCGCTTCGCTATTGGGCAAGCTGCATCAACAGTCGCAGGGAGACAATAACAAGCGCAAGTCGCTGTTCAAACCGAACCCCAAACGGCTCTCAAAGCAGGCCGATGATGAGGCCAAGGTCAGTAAAGACCGAATTGGACGCCTCGAGTTTGCTCGGGCCGAGCTGGGCTCGCGTAGGCTTGGGCTCGAGAACCGTCTCCTGCGCCACCACGCAGCCGTCCTTTGCAAAGCTCTTTCAGGCGAACCCCTTAATCCTCGCCCTCTCTCGATCGCTCTACCTCCTCCTTCTCCTTCTCCGTACGCAGGTAACAATATCATGTACGATGAACGGTCGCCAAGAAGGCACTCGAGAAGAATCTCAACGTTTGATTTTGATGATCACTCACCCACGGAGGTTCCTGCTGTTCCCCCTCTCAGTAGTGGCCATCATTCCCGCAATACTTCAACCTCGACGGCGGCGATCCACCAGTTTGGAGAACCGGACCCTCACCAGGAACTGAACGGCATCGCTAAACGGATCGAGAATGCATTACCCACAGTCACCCCCAACCCCAATAAAACGGCATTTATTTTGGGGGCATTCGAGTCGCTTGTCCGTGAGCAGCACAAGAATGAAAAATTAATAGAGTCGCTGCAATTACAGGCTCAGCAAGCAGATGAACGGATTGCATTTTTATCTGAGAAATCAAAAGCTCCAAGCAGCGAGACAAGCCCCGAGTCGGCGCGCACGATCGCTGAAAACAACCAACTAAAGGACGAGCTGGACCAGGAACGCAAACGATCTCGCGAACTGAGAGACCGGGTTGAAGCTCAGCGTAGCGAGTTGTTGAGGGTCACAAAAGAGCTGGAGGATGTCACAAATATCGCCGTTCGCAGCGAAAAGCGGCTCAGGACATCTGAGCAGATTATCGACCAGCTAGAACATCAGACCGAGCAGCAGCACGCACAACTAGCAGAGAAGCTCGGAGGGACGCTTTCCTCCCAGCAACCTTCGGTGCTGTGCAAAGAATTTAGACAAATTATTCATGACTTGACGAGAAAGCATTACAATGAACAGCGTGCATTGAGACGAATTAGGGATGGAAGTGCTCCTGCGTCTGCGCCCGGTGGAGCCACCACATCTGCCGCTGCCGCTGCCGCTGCCCCCGGAACCACATCTGCATAATCTATAATATCTATTCTAATCCTAATTTTTAGACACGCGATCCTGAAGGTATATATCACGTCCGAAAATTCCGCGGTTTGCCCAGTCAGTAGCCATATGGAAGCGGGTACGCGAGCTAAGAGTCTGGGAAAAGTAGACCGACCGCCACAAGTACATGGCGAACAGGCCCTTGAGCCATCCTCCGCCGGTGGTATCAAAGAGCGCCTCACCGGGAATATAAGCGAGGGAACCCTTGTGGTCATAGTTGAATGGTTTATAGACAATTGAATCAGCGTTTTCACTACGCTTAACATCATTGGAAGCACGTGCCAAAGCATTAAACTTGTGGGCGAGGTAGGCGCCCTGTTGAGAGGCACGCTGAGCAGTGGCAGGCAGCGATGTCACGCGAGTATCCACATCGTGCATGATCTCGCGGGCATGGTCCAAGTCAACGTACGCATCAGGGCCGTATTCCTCTTTTAATTGCTCACTAGCTTTGGCAATGTGGATGGCGGCCATAGGCACGCGGTCGCGAACCTCGTACATGACCTTGAGGAGCTGGTTGCGAGTAACCCGGTTACGATCGAGCTGTTTTTGGCTGATGGAGTGATGCACGAGGTATTCGAGCTCCGAAGCGGTATCTACGCGAACCGTGGAGCAGTCACCAATGGCATAAACCTCCCCCTTGGGGGCACCCAAAACCCGGAGCTGGGAGTCGGTCTCGACACCGTTTTTGTTTCTCTGTAGCGGGGCCTTGATCTTATCGATAATAGCACGGGTCAAGCGGGATAATTCGATACCGGTGGTCCATAGGCAGATACCGTAGGGCAGCTCGTATTTGCTAGATTTACCATCAGCGTCCTTGGAGTTGAAAAGCACAACATCGGGGGTCACCTCCTCGACCCTTGAGTTGACATGTAGATTAATGCCTTCTTGCATGAACCGTTCCATTGCGTATTCACCAATCGCGGCATCATAGGTATTGAGGATATGGCCACGGGACTGGATAATGTGGACAGAGACGGAATTGAGGAGAGCGGCGGGGTAGTTTTTAGCCAAGTCTTCCTTGAGCAAATCGTAAATTTCAGAGGCCAACTCAACACCTGTTGGGCCTCCTCCACACACAACAAAAGACAAGAGACGCTTGCGCTCCTCTGGGGTACAAGTGGGCTGGCTAGCGGTTTCGAAATTACGGCAGAGAGCCTTGCGCAATTCACGGGCGTCAACGGCGGTCTTGAAGAAAAAGCAATTTTCGAGACCAGGAACGCCATAAGTTCTCGATTTAGCACCGGCAGCCATGACCACCTTATCGTAGGGAACATAGTACTCGATGGGGTTGCCCTTATCGTCCTCGGTTCTGACTTCAATGAGCTTTTCGTCCATAATAATATCTCTCGCAGCACCTTCGAGGAATCTCGCACGTTTTTTACGGCACATGATGCGAATTGGTTCGGTCAACGATTGGACAGAGAGGGTACCCACCGCTGCGGAAGGTAAAAGGGGAGTAAACAGGAAATGGTTGGTGGGGGAGATGAGAGTAACGTTGTATTCGTCAGTATTGATCTTTTTGAGCAGTGTAGCACCGCCCCAGCCACTACCGAGAATCACCAAGTTGGGTTTCCCGTTATCAAAATGGCCAATCTCGATATCGTCGATGAAATGATCGGCAATAGGGAGGTTCTTGGGGCCACCGCGACGGAGATCACTGGAATCCAAGGGAATTAGAACATTAGATTGCAAGGGACCAGAAGTATCGTAGGTGAAGGAATCGTAGATGAAGAAGCCGGCGATCATCGCCGATGGGACAGCAATACCGGCAAACGAGATCACGCCGAGCCAGTGAAAGAATTTACCAGTTGGAGTTTTATTAGCATACGAAGTGCGTGAGGATGTAAATGGGCGATTCGGTACGAGACGAGATCCCAGTGGCCGAGCGCTTCGCAAGCCTCTACCGATAGGCCGTTGGAATCGGAGCATGTTACAAGGACAAGTGGGCTGGGAGGGTATTAAACCCAGATCAGGTAATAATGATTGGGTAGATTTGCGTGATTTTGCGGGATACAGTATAATAGGAAACTAGTAGCGATTGCTTGTGATCAAAACGGGCACACACACACACACACACACACACACCAAGATGGCACACCCCGCC
>JAKTWN010000039.1:0-83456 GCA_030582035.1 Wickerhamiella occidentalis
CATCACCTCTTGTGTCCCTCTTTGGGGAGCTTGGCAAATCTGATTCCACTATCCTGGGCCAGATCAGCAATGTCTTCAAGGAAACTCCTGTCTGGGCTGAGGTTATCGCCAAGGTCCTCTACACTAGCGGTGGTGCCACCCCGGATCGGCCCTCTCCATTGACAAACTGGTACATTATGGTGGCGCTGTTTTTAACTTTACATGGTCGTACCGTGTTTGAAGACAGCTTTGATACCACGGGCATTGACCCAATCATTGCTGGCTACTGCTTTGGTGCCACAGCTATTAATACCAACAGTGCTGAGAGCTTTTTGCATGCGGCCTCCACCAAAATTGCCGAAAAGCCAGAGGTTGTCTTGAGCGGAGTTGAGGTCATCATCATGCGCGCCGAGTTGAGCCCTAGTGGCATTGAAAAAGCATGGGAGGCAACTGAGCTTCTCACACAACAAAATTTTACCGAAAAGGAGGAATTGGCGATTCTTTCCCGTATTATCGGAGCTCTGTATGTTGAAACTAGCAATGAAGAGAGATTCAGCCAGTGGGATAACACTCTCGCCGGTATCGATGCGGCAAAAACAGCCTTTACTCTTGCTAAGAATGACACTCAACGCGTTTCCCTGATTCACAAATTCATCAGCGGGATTCATGGCAAAGATGTCAATGTACGTGCCAGCGCAGCCAAATCTTTGGCCTGGATTACCCAAATTCAACCCAGGGTGGTAGAGCCCTATACCAAAGAGGTCATGGCTAACGCACTCGCTGCTACTGTCAAGGACACAAGCCTTGTGAGACAAATCCAAATTGGTCCCTATAAGCACGAGATTGATGATGGTTTGGATTACCGTAAAGCGTCTTATGAACTTATTTACCTTTGCATTTCAAACTTCCCCAGTATTAGCATTGCAGGTGACATTTGGGTGCCTATTCTCCAGGGTCTTGATGTGAAAGAGGACCATGATATCAAGATGCTCACATGTCTCATTATTCAACTAATTGCCGAAAAGGATATTTACACAATTGTGGCGCACTTGGCAGATATAATGCAGCTTTTTACCAAGACCACAAGTATTGTTGTCAAGGAAACCGGTATCAAGATTGAACACGATAAGAAAGCAGCTATCACTCGCCAGATTGGGGTGTGCACCGAAGCAATTGGCGAGCGTATGAAGTTGGCCCATATCAGCGATACTAAGACCCAACAATTGATGAATACAAAATAGTCTGCCTATATATATATATATTGCCTGGCAGTAAACTAGTAGTAGTTAGGAAAACTCAGGATAGATTTATCAATCGCAAAAACTTGGCGCTGTAGACTTAATGCTTGAGGCTACAGCTGCTGAGGTAGCACATTCGCTCACAAGACAGAGGCTATCAAGATGTGCCATAACCCTTGGTATTTTCTCGGCATGTTTGCGAGCTACTTTTTCGCACTCTAAATTGGCCTGTTTCATAACTTGTAGTAACTCGCGGTACCGACTAATTAGAAGTTCTTCCTCTGCCGTCATGGGATTTAGGGGATATTGCTGCGTTCAGTTGTATATAGCTATTGTGTATATAAGGTATAACATGCAACGAGCATTGATGTTGCGCTATGTGCGACACAGGAATCCGACATGAAAGGATAGTAGAGATTGAATAAAGATAAATGGATCTGGAGATCAGCCCAATTCTTGTCGCTCGCGTAAACGCAATCAATCGTCTCTATTATGTTTGTACTCTATGGTTGAAAATGCATAGTTCTCTAATGTATAATCTGATAAATAATAATTTAAGACCCAAGGCGTGACTTCAAGCATTCAAATGCTAGAGGAGGCACCGGGATATTGCACTGAAATAATGCGATGGCTATCCGGATAGCCATAGTGCTCAAGGATGTTTGTGGGTTTTGGATATTGAACAATGCGTCTGAAGCAAATGAATAAGTGTCAGATTCCGCTAGTTGGGACAAAATCTTGTGTGCTCTCATCAGTAATCTCTGGTGTTTCTCAAGGGGCTGGGCCATGGCCTCGATAACCGCCAGTGCCTCTGAAAGAATGATGCTAGCTTCCACAAGGAAGGTTATTGATGGGAAAAACATCTTGCATTTCTTGCGGTTCATATCATCAATAGTAACAAAGGCGTCCAATGCATATACAGCTGCATCAACCAGGTCCTCTGGTTGGGACAACCGCAGCGCGGTAAGATCATTATCAAGAGCTTGATAATCGCCATCACGACAGTGCTCGCCAATGGGCAGCATGATACGAATACGCATCATGGCCAGTGAGGCTATGGGTGCACAATCAGAGAGAATCGAGCCAGTCTTATCGTCCTTTGTGTTTGAAGAATAACTCGAGTTGCTCCAGGAAGATTCCCATGTGTGAATCACCTTTTCTTTTTGTTCAACAGAGGTAGCTTTATCGTCACAAAGTTGCTTGATCAAAGCACAAACCAATGACAACAGCACAGTCGGGGCCACGCTCGAATTAAGAACCTCGCCATTTTTGATTGATTCCAAGTATGTTGAGAATGGGTCTGTATCATAGCTGAGCTTACGCACATTGGGGTTTTTCCACCACGCCTCAGCAGTCTCTGCAATCATCAAAGAATCAGAACGGGGTGATCCGCACTCAAGAGTGCTCACATTGCAGCCCACGTTGATTCTCAGACACATTTCGCAGTATGAGGTGGCAATAAACACCGCGTACATGGTCCGCACACGGCGTTCGGCAGCCACATGATATTTGAACTTCTCCTCTATTGAGGATGTTGGTCCCGGTACATCCAGGACTTCAGATGGCTTGCGATCAAGCCGTGCACGCTGCGCTAAATGCACTAGATTGCTTGCTTGTGCAGCAATACGTTCAAAGTTGTGATTAGAACCAACATACATCAGATAGTATAGTGACAGCATACTGGCCTGAACCAACCAGATGGGGATATCTTTCGGTGCTCCTGATTCAGAAGAACCGGATATATTGTTTAGATCACTAAACATTCGGATACAGTCACAGCTTAGGTCGAAAATCTGGTTTGCAGTCTGAGTCTCGTTCAGGTACAACGCTCCAAGTGCGGCCATGGACATCACCAGTGCCATATTTTGTGAGGCCAAATCTGGGCCATGCTGGACAAAGTGAGCTGGTGTGTTAAAATTGCTGTAAAATGCTGCAACGAGTCGGCGCACTTCTTGAGAGCTTGGCAGGTTTTGCAGTCCTATGCTGGGTGCAGACTGTGGCGCTATAGTTGGCTGCTCAAGCGGGAGCCCCGAAGTAGGTGGAGGAGGAGGCGGAGGAGGCGGGGGTTGCATAGAACCATGAGGAGATGGGTCTAATGGTATGTGCGTACCATGCTGATGTGGTTGCTCCATCGGGGAGGGTGAGTGCTGGTAGGGCGACATGTGTTGCGAGGGAATGTGAGACTGATGCTGATGATGAGGATTCTGGTGAGGCTGCTGGTGATGCTGGTGGTGGTGCTGATGAGGATTCTGCGGTTGCTGGGGCCATGACTGGTTCTCGTGTTTAAGTAGGGAGCTTGTGAAAGAAGAGCTAAAACCCGGGATCGCGTCTTGGGCCAAGGATTGCTGTGTTTCCATGTTTAGCCACGCGTCGCCGTTCATGTCTCCAACAATCTCATGTGGTGCCACTTCACCTGGTTCAGTCTTTGCCTCAAACCGGTCGTCAAGGTTCAAAAGGCTGTTCATGAAATCATCGCTCTGTTCAAACCCGGGCATTCCTAATTGAGGCAGTCCCTGAGGGCCCAGGTCTCCCGCCCAATGGTGTTGTTGTGTGAGGGGCGTACCCTGACTGAAGTCAGTAGGAGGGGATTGATAGGGAACGGTGCTTGGGGAGTCAAACTGCGAGAGCGAAGAGGATGCTATGCTGTAGTCTGGCGAGTCAATGAATGGCTTTGCAGAAGCATTAGAGTTGAAGCGTCGGTTACGGCGGATACCCATGTGCACCGGCTGCTGATAAGGCACAGACTGGGGGGCAACCGGCTGCTCCTGGCGAAGCATCTGGGGATTAATGGTATTATCGTCAAACTCATTATGGTATCCAGCCGAATCGGGCATGTACGAGTCTGCACTAACGGCCGAAAAAGACTGCGAACGGCTAAATGAAATGGGGTGGGACCCCATGAGCTCATGCTCGAGCGGGTTCAGGCTTTGCCCTGTCTGCGGGCTAAAACTGGGGCTAAACCCGGGACTAAAAGTCGCTGAAAGGGAGCCGTTCCTGACACACGGCCCAGAGATGGAATTGCGCTTGGTATCGTTTGGTGAGACGTTGGCGTGGAGCTTTTGCTTGTGCCGCAGCAGCAAGTCACGCCTGGCAAAGCTCCGTTCGCATACTGGGCACTGGAATGGCTTTTCTTTTGTGTGGGAGCGCTCGTGGCGCTTTAGATGCTCCAGCCGAGCAAATGACCGCGTACAAGTCGCACAAACATACGGCCGCGGCTTGTCTGTCTTGATCACGAGCGATTTTGCCGGAATCGGCTGCGTTGGGACAATAGGCGTCGGCTCTGTAGACACCATTGGGTGAGGAAAGAATCTGGGGAAAGCCGGCGCTTCTGTGGGGTCTTAGTCACCAGTCCCGCTTGTGTTTGCACCAATTGGTGCAGATGCATACCGTGGCAAAGCTTATCTGAAACCGCGAAAGGGCTTTAGATTACAGTTGGGATTTTTTGGGGCGCAATGTTCTCGCGTAATGATACTTTTTCACGCCTCTCGCGAAGGCTTCCCAATCTCTTGGCCTGCTGCGGTCCTCTGGCAATATGCAGCTAGCTTGCATTGCAGACTACCCAAACCCACTAGGGCTCTTCAATGCATCAGTAGTATTGTTTCTTGGCTCTCAAATACCACAATCGTGCAAAGCTATGGCTAATCCAATATCGAAAATCGCTTTTAGATACTGATCAGGGCACTTGAGGACCGGCAAACTCGAAATTTATACCCGGAAGTCTTGGGTTATGCGTTTCCGCTAACTTAGTCATCCGGATTATTCTGCACCAACTGTGCAAAAACTATGCACTATCTTTAGAAGAAACTGATGACTCGGGTAAAATTGCCCGCCCTATAGGTTATTTTCCAGTGATGTGTATATTAGCATGCATTTAGTGAATATAATTTTCAAATCCCTCTGTAAAAGTTGAAATTTTCCACCAAACTCCAGACCACATAAATTCTTGAGCGAGATGGCTGAAACCAAATCTGGGCAGAACTGAGGCCACGGCCCAACGGCCAGAGTTTGCCACAACTTAGCAGAAAAGCTTGCCACTAGGAACGCAGATTAGGAATAGGATAAGGACCTACGGGTAAAAGTCTAAATAAATTAAAGCATAAATGCAAGAGCGAGCGCGGCGACGCCAGGAATAACCACAAAGCCAGGAGCATTGTTGGCACTGCTAGCAGCAGAGCCAGAGGCACTAGCAGTTGAGCCAGAGCCAGAGGAGCGGGAGCTAGAGGCGGCAGCGGAATTAGCAGAGCCGCTGGACTCATCAGTAGCGGTGGCCTCAGCAGAGCTCAGGGTGCGGTTAGCATCGAGGCCAAGGTACTGAGCAGGTCCGTACAAGACACCAGACTCAGTGGCAGAAGTAACAAAAGAGGCAGCACTCTCAGTGACCTGCAATTTACCAGGGATGGCCAAATTAGTCAAATTTTGGGGGGAGATGATATAGGGCAGAGTGGTGTTTTCAGTTTTGCGGCGAGACAAGTAGACACGTTCAGAGCTGCTGTCAAAAGTCATGTAAACGTGACGGCAGAAAACATCACCTAGCAAGTTGTTTTGAGAGCCAATAAGGCTGAGGGCCTTAACACCCTGGGGACCATTCTGGCCCCAAATGTACTCACCAGGGATAAACATGTCGCTGATGGGGATGTCAATGGTGAAGTAGCCGATACGGAAAGTGATCCAGCCCTGAAGATCCTCAGGCTGACGGGTATCGTTAAGGTAATAGGCACGGTAGGCAGAGACATTGCCCAAGTTCCACTGAGCAGCAATCTGTTCGACAAAGCTGGTGGAGACAAGAGACATGGGAGAGCCAGTATCGATCATGGCGGGGTATCTGACATCATGGGCCTGACCGTCATTAATAGTGAGCGAGGTAAGGGGGACGCTGTAAAAGCCGGCATAGGTACGAGAGGTATCGCTGTAGTTGTACCAGAAAATGGGCTGCTCAATTTGGCCGAGATCAACACCACCGAAAAGAATGTTACCAGTATCATTGGCAAGCGAGATGGAGAAACCAGCACTGTCAATAAGACCGTCATCATACAAAGCCTCAGGCAAGTTTTTGTAGGTGCTAGGGCCGGCATAACCAATATGAGGGCCCAAAGCAAGCAAACCAGGGGCAGAGGCACCGGCCTGGAAGCTATCAACAACACCAATGGGGAAGTTGGCAACCGACTTGTTATCATACTCGGGGATAGCAGCAGTGTCATTACCCCAGATACCACGGTAGCTACCGGAGCCATAGGCGGCACTGAACTGGTTCTCGGGCATATCTTGCCAAGTGGAAGAGTTTCCAGGGTAAAACTGGGTGGCATTACCCGCAGTAATGTTGGGTCCAAACACCCACGAGATGGGGGAGCCGGTATCAATGATAACCTCGAGCTCCTGGGCGGGAGAACCCAACAAAAGCTTGGTGTAGTAAAAGTTGTAGGTACTGGTGAGGTTCACATCAGCCTCAACAACGCTCACGTCACGAGAAAAAAGTGCATTCTTGTCGAGGTACAGGTTGCTAGGCTGGTTTTGCAATGTAAAGTTGAGTTGCAAAGCGGCGCTAGCAAGCGAGAGATAGTTTAAAAACAACATGGCCATTCAAAGTTGTGCGGGGATGAATGGAATATGTGTGTGTAAACCTGATGGGAGCCTTGATGCTTTATATTTACTCCTTCATGCAATGCATCCTGCAGGATTTTGCTATTTCGGGAAAGGGCCCCAGACGCGCTTTCCTTCAAAATAAACATAAAATAAGGTGATGAAACTGATTTCAGTGCCATTCCTCGTAAATATACCGTACAAATCTCGTAAATGATCAGGAACCCCCTTGATTGTAGTTCTCAAACACGCAAATATGGAGGCTTTTGACAAGCCATTGCCCCTTGACCGGGACCAACGCGTCCCAGACATTGTTCCCGTGTTTTCCAATCACATTCTTGCCACTCTTTAACTAGCCGCTACCTTTTCATCTACCTGCTACCACCGGGGTAAGGGCTTTACCTCGATAATCAATAAGATACATGTACTCTTCAAACACCTCGATGGGGACATTTGACTCGCACAAGGACTAACCTTTTACCGATACTTCTTGCAGTGTTTTTCAAAATGTTTCACATCTACATAAAAGCACGATTATCTGTCTCAGGTCACAGGTATTACAGGGGCAGGTCACAGAATGGCTAGTCAGGGGTGGGGGGAGGGGGAATTTACGGACATTATTGTGGTTGGTTATGGACTAGTGGGGCATGTTGCATGTATGGGAAATAATTACTCTAGAAATAGTCGCTACATATTAGCGCACTACGCCTTATTTCGCCCTCTCGTCTAAACCCACTCAAGACGCTATGATGCAATAGTGCATCAGCTGATGATCAGGGGAGCCGCCGGTTGACGTGAGGGTAGCTACCAGGCGTTGTTTACTTTTCCCACGGACTGACTCCGCCAATTCTACGGAACAACATTCTAAACCACACACTTTGATCGGAAGTTTGTAGATCTAACATCTTTCAATCTCGCTTTTGAAGCACGATACCAATTAACGTGCATGATAGGTTTCGCGAAAAAAAGTCGTTCATTGAGTCTCCTGGATTGGCTTATGTAATGAACACGGCGCACCCTTTTGTCTCATATTTTTCCACCCAATTAGGCAAAAATGGCAAGGGGGCCCTCTACCGTTCTTGAAACAGGTTGAGGCGTCAAGGAGTCTTAAATATGTGGCGTCGACTAAACAAGGGAACAGAGCACCTGCAGCTTTCTAATTGTGATTTAAGGGGTTTAATTGCCTGTATCAAGGGGTGAGGGTGTGACAGAATCAAGGTGCTAATAGAGTCACGTGGGGCTCGAGCTCCCACATGCTTTTGTTCCACAGATTATCGGCGCATTTCATCTAGCTTAGTGTATACAACATTGACCGCCTTGAAAGTACGACAATTAGTAAAACTTAGCTATACCGCCTTCTAAATACAACATTCGCCAGGCCTATAATAGGAACAACACGCCGCTGTAACATTTCTTCCCACCACAATGCCCTTGTTCAATACAATCGCGACCGGACTCCCTTCTGTCTTCCCCCAGCAGGCGCACCCGAGCCCTCCCCCTGATAGTCCTGGTACTACGCCTGTAGAGACTAACAAGTTCTACACAAACATGCTCCTTGATCAGCGGACGCAGTATGCTTTCCCCCACCCCTACTCTGTTTGGTGGACGAACATCAGCGATTTCTATGGCCTGGGTGTCTGCCATTCACCTGCCTCGAACAGAGTGTTTGCCAATGGTTCTGCTCCTTGCCAATACTACTACAATCCTGGCGGTGTTATGTCCATGTGTCTCTCTGCCGAGCAATTCTCTGATAAGGCACCCACTTTTACTACCCGCGGTTGGGGTCCCATGTCCGTGATTGCAGTGCTCACCCAAAACGGTGGAAACGGCAAGGCCCAGTTCCCAATTGTTAATGGAATGGGGTTTGTCACAGGTATTTATGCAGGTCTTCGGCCTATGGTCTCATCTCAGGTCGGGTTCAAAACTATTGGTACCCCATCCCTGGTTCGTCGCGGGTTGTCCAAACTCAAAGTCGTGCTCTCTAACGATGTGACTTGGCTCATTTATGTGAGCAGCCCCTCTGGCGAAAACGTCGGCTTTACTACTCGTGATGGCAACCATATTTATGTTGACAGTACAGAGTCCCAGGTGCTTGTCCAGGTCTCAGTCTTGTATGACGCAGCCAGTGAAACGGTAATTGACTCTGCTGCTGGTGCTTATGCTTATGGCGTCGATCTCAATGGCGGCGTTACAAGCTCTAATACTGCTGCTGCTTATTCCTTTGAGTACAAAATGGCCGGCGCTAGTTTGGGCAACGGCACCCTCATTTACGCACTGCCTCACCACGTTGACTCGTTTACATCTCGTATGAATGGCCGTGTTACCAACTTTTATGTTGACTCTACGGTTATGGGCAAAATGCGATTGTGCGTTACAACATATCTCGAGATGTATGAGACGTTGCCTGCGGAGATTGGGTTCTTGCCGTGGAGTGTTAACAAGACACCTGGTGATGCCAACTTCTCAATCAATAACTTCACTTCAGCTGATCGCGAGCTTATTCGCAAATCAATCACTGCCGAGGGCCTTTCTGTTGATATCCCGAATGCTACCAACCTCAGTTCAATGTATTACAGTGGTAAAGTTATGGCTCGGTTTGCTCTTATCTTGTTGACTGCGCACTCAATTCTCAAGGATGATAGCATGACCAAAACATTGCTTGCTGCACTTAAGACTGCTTTTGCAACCTTTACTTCAAATAAGCAACAAACACCCTTGTTTTATGACCAAAGCTGGAAAGGTTTGTGCTCTCAAGCAGGTATTAAAGACCCCAACGCGGATTTCGGTAACACGTACTATAATGACCATCATTTCCATTATGGCTATTTTATCCATGCCGCTGCAATTATCGGTAAGGTTGATGCTGATTTGGGCGGCAATTGGGCACAAGATTCCACCAATAAAGATTGGGTTAATGCATTGGTCCGGGATATAGCCAACTATGGCAACGATCCTGCTTTCCCTACATCAAGGTCTTTTGATTGGTTCCAGGGACATGCCCTTGCCAAGGGTATCTATCCTTCGGGTGATGGTAAAGATGAGGAATCGTCCTCTGAGGATTACAACGCTTGGTACGGTATGAAGCTCTGGGGCAATGTGATTGGCGACAAGAGTATGGAAAATCGCGGTAACTTGATTCTAGCGATCGAGCGTCGCGCTATGAACTTGTACATGCTCTATTCTAATGATAACAAGGTCCAGCCTGCTCAGATCGTTGCCAACAAGGTCAGCGGTATCAAGTTTGAAAACAAGATCGACCACACCACGTACTTTGGTGCAAACACCGAGTATATCCAGGGTATTCACATGATCCCCATTACGCCCATCTCGAGCTACATCCGCGGTCCTACTTTCGTTAAGGAGGAATGGGACCAGATCATCGGCGGGTTAGTCGACAATGTCGATTCTGGATGGAAAGGAATCCTCAAACTGAACCAGTCTCTCTACGATGCAAGTTCTTCGTATGCGTTCTTTTCCAGTTCGAGCTTTGATTCCTCGAAATGGCTTGATGATGGTCTGAGTTTGACCTGGTGCCTTGCAATGGCCAGAGGGCTGTGCTAAACTCTATAGATTATCTAAATATGTAGCTTTAGAAGTTGGCTTTATCAGAACCTAGCTTTACTGCTTGCTTAGCAGCACGCAACCCGCTCAGGTATGCGCCGTGCAGGAACGTAGCACCGACCATCGTGGTATGCTCGCCGGCAAAGATAAGGGGACCAGCCCCGGCCTCAAAGATCTTTACCGCATCCTCGCGGTTATCCCCGTACTTGAATGTCGAGAAAGAGCCCTTGGCAAAGGGGTCCACGGACCATTTTGAGGTTTCCACAAAAAGCGGCTCTGGAGTAGGTTTGCCTGAAATATTGACGGCGTCAAAAAATTTCTTGACGTGCGAAAACGCTTCCTGAGGAGTTTTGGCCGATTCTGCTTTTTTGCAAGTCTCGTCGATACACAGGCAGCTGATGACCTTACGTTCTGAGGAGTGCTCCTTGCACCAGTTGTATACGAGTCCCGGATCGCTACCAGTGACCAGAATCTTATCTACGCTTGTATCCCAAAAGGCCTCGGAAAATTCTGCATAGACTTTACCGAGAACAGCTACTGAAGTGATGTCAATAGCGCTGGCGAGATTTCCGGGTAATTGGGGACTAAACTTGATGTCCTGAGCTTTGAGAATAGCCACAGGAACAGTGATGATCACATTTTTACCGGTATATGTATCCTTGTTGGTGATGACCTTGACACCAGAGTCAGACCACTCGACCTCCTTGACTTGCTCCTGGAGGTGAATCTTGGATCGGTCGACGTTTTCCAAAAGAGGCTCGAGGATTTGGTCGTAACCATTGACAGCGACCTGATCACGACCATCAAGCGAGGCGTACTTTGATGAGCCTTTCGAGATAGGCAAGCCCTGGCCGAGTACCTGAGCGTTGGCAAAATCCTTGGCAACGTGTCTATTGGGCCCTTGCTCCTCGGAAAATAGGTTCGCAGCACGCTCAATGGTTGCACCGGGCTTGGATTGGCGATACTCGTCCCACTTGCTGGGAATATCACCTAGAGCATCAGCGTTGAGGGGACCCTTGAGAGAGTAAATCTGGATGTTTTGGTCATCGAATTCGGTCTTGATTCCGTGATCTTTGGCAATCTTGATCAAAGGATTGACGCTCTGGCTGGGGTCTTCCTTGGTTTCATGGAACCAACCAGCACCAACCTCAATAGGTGCGATGGGGGACTTGAGGGTGTGCAATCTACCTCCAATGTAGTCGCGAGGTTCAATTACAATATAGTCTTTAAGTTCAGTGGCAGCAGCAATGCCTGCCATACCGGCACCGATGATAATGGTTGTCATGAGTAAGGTGGTGGTTGGGTGAGCTCCACCAACCCTATCACGCATTAGAATAAAATAAATACTTCTACCACTACTAGCCCACTAGCCTAGCCATACTTTTCTTGCCATGCCAGTAATTTGGCTGTGAGACCCTCCAATTGAGTAATGTTTTGTTTATGCTGTAAGTAAAGAGTTTCGACCTGGGATACAACCGATTCGTTATTTTCCAGCCCTTGTTGCTCCTGGAGCATATTTTTACGAAACTCATCTTCAGAGATCATCTCCGATTGGGTATGGCCAGAAAACTCGAGGATCAAGGCCACTCGTTTACGCATCTCAGTGAATGTGGCTCGTGCAGAAGGGATCTTGGGTTTACATTTCTTGCCATTGACTGCATTGGAAGCATTTTTGGCCACTTTGGGCCCGGGCCTGCCGCGAGGGCGTCGTTTGCGCTTGGGAGGCGGGGTTACCTGCTTTACTTGTTCATCCTCCTCTTCCTCTTTGGCCAAGGTTCCGTGTTCTTGCTCTTGCTCCTGCTCAGCTTCAACCTCAGCTTCAACCTCTGCCTCGGCTTCGGCCTCTGCTTCAACTTCGGCATCGGCATCGGTGTCATTGCCGGCCTCGTTGTTGCTGCTGCCATCACCGGCCTCGTTGCCCTCATTTGATTCCTGCTTTGGGTCCTCAGCCTCATTATCTCCATCATCGCCGCCCTCTTGTTCTGCTGCCTCTTCTTGATCAGAGACGGAATCAGACTCGTGCTTTGGATGCTTCTCACGCTTGAGCAGCTCGGCTTCTCGGGCTGATTGCTCTAAAACTCGCTGGAGAATATCATCCTCACGCGAATTCATCGTTTGGCGGCGCTTTCTGCGGTCCCTAGGCTGAGAATCTTCCTCGCCATCGCTTTCGCTGGATTGTTCGCGACGCTGCCCCGATTGTCGAGACTGTGGAGTGTACCGAGACGTTGTACGACCGTTTTTAGTTTTAACATCATGGAATTCCGGTCGGCACTCTTCGCAATAGTAGACTTCGGGTACATCTCGAGCTGCCAACCCCACACAGTACCCGTGTTGCCATACCTCGCACTGGTCACACTGGATAAATAGTGAGGGATCCACACCACGTTGTTTAGTGGCATAGTTTTGCAGCTCTTCGTGACCACATACACACCGTGTAACCCCTTCTTCCTCTTCAACTTCTTTGCGTTTACGGGGCATGCTTACTAGTGAGCTTGAAGGGCGATCCAGGTGCTTGTAATTAAGAGGAGGGGGCGGTGAAACCAAAATAGTCATATCTACTAGATGGACGCATTTTAATTGGGGATTTATATCGAATTTTGTAAGGTTTGTATCCCACCCTCGCCTCCATTGGTCGCCTCCACCAACCTTGCCCATCCACCCTCATCAAAAATAACAATTGGCCTACACATGCTGATTTATTTATATTTGAGCCAGGCTCATTGCCCCGGTTGAATGCATCCAAGTGATAGCGGCTCAGATCGGCCTCTTAGAACGGCCACCGTCGCCCATAGTTATCAGGATCCGAGTACTGGCTTTGAGGGCTCCAAGCCAAATCTGAGCTATTGTATTTCACCTCAGGAAGATCGTAGGGTAAACACCACCCGACATTATCGCGGTAGTATGCGGGTTGTTGGGGCTCACTGAATACCTCTAAAACACCCGCTTCCCAACTCTGAATCCACTCAGTTTTACGCTTTTTATTATATACACCCCAAGCTTGTTTGCTTAAGTTGGCGCTGGTGAGCAGAAACCACCTCACTTTGCCATCTTCTAGCCCGGCATAGGTCTTAATATGCGGTGCTGCCAGTTGTCTACCGGCCTTGATTGAGCGCCATTTACGTAAATGCGGCTCTAGTTGCTTGTATTGCTCGATTTGGGGTACACTTTGTCGCTTCAAGTGGATCGACGCACCACTACCGTATCCGTTGAGCGAGCTGCCTACTTCCTCGACAGTTGGATAGACAATCGATAAATAAGTGGTATTGAAGTGAACCTTTAGGCTATCCATATAGTCTTTGGGCAATGTTGCAATCGAAGAGCACTGAATCACTACCTTATCGGTTTGAGGGACCAGGTTCTGGATTCGTTTACTACCAAAGGATTTGCAGGTATAGTTGCCTGGTATCGAGCCAACAAAGTGAAATTTTCGGCTGATTTCTCCAAAATCATATTCACGGAGCTCTGAGGCCAGGTTTCGAGCGGCCGCAATATTGTATGCCGAGAAATATCTCCTCAGATCAGCCCGAAATTTTTGCGTCTCTTGTTGGCCCGATTTGCGTAGCCGCGGAGTTTGCCATACACCCTGGGTCATATTAGCCCAGTCAAACTCAATGAGATTGGCTGTGTGCACCACTACCTTGCAAGTGTTATCCTTGAAGAATAGTACCATCATCTTGGAGTGGTGAGTCGAGTAGGGTGCTGGCAATGAAATGCCATGAACATGGACATTAGTGTGCCCCTTGGCTTGCCGTTTGAGTGCTTCACCTTCCTGATCCTTGCCATAGTAGCCATAGATAAAGTGCGATTCAGGCTGCGAGACCGTGTGGGACATGACCCACGAGATATCGTGCATATAGTTGAACTGGTACATCTTTGTGAGGTCGACGGTGCCAATTAGATCCCTCAATGAAACTACCGGGTCATGAGGTTTATCAAGGACAGCGACTCTTGTGAGCCTGTACATTTCTGGGGCCACTGTGGGGGGGTCAACTTGGGGTCGACTAAGGTTGCTCCCCTCGTTGCTCCTCCCTCTGCTGCGTCATGGATCTCACTCAGGCTCTCCAAACTGGTGCACCTGCTGCAGCTACCTCTGTTCTTTTATTCTCAGGGCTTTTGAGAAATGGCTTAAAGCCCACTAGACTGTCTTGTGCTGGGTTTGGTGCCGCCTTTGCTCTTGGTACCTACATGATCCAGGATGGAGACTACAAGAACGGTTCAGGATTCATTAGCACTTGGGGGTTGCTCTATACAATGGTAAATGGTAGGCAAATTGTTCGTGGCGGCGGTATGTACGGCCGTATTACTGCTCTGACAGCTCTCGGTGTCGCCGGTCTCTATGGGCGTGAATTTGTCCGCACCCCAGCAGTTAATAAAGAAGGACTCATGAGGGAAGCTGAATTGGCACCAGGAAATGTCCCCAAAGCCTAGGATTTTCAAATATTTTGTGCGTCTATGTGCAGCTCCTGCCCACTTGGAGACTCATCTATAACGCTATATCTTAGCTTCTATTAAGCTTCTCAATAGTTGCCAAATGGCTTCAATTCAGCTTTTATATAGCTTCTATTCAGCTTTTGTACAGTAACGGCATCTCTGAAATTTTAAGGTCACTCCGGTTCTAATTTTCGTCATCAACCAAAACGGCGCTCATGAAGGTTGTGAATTATGATTCTTCAGACGAAGAGTCGACGAAAATAGCATCAACTCCACAGAATCTTATATTAAAACAGCGTAAACGCTTGCCCATCTATAAAGGTCGCAAGCACCTGATCCCTTCGATCCTCTCCCAACAGGTTTCAATCATTGTTGGTGAAACAGGATCAGGTAAATCGACACAGATTCCTCAACTCTTACTCGAATCTGACCCAAAGGCAACTATTGCAGTCACACAGCCCCGTCGTGTTGCCGCTATCTCTTTGGCGAACCGTGTAGCTGCTGAAATGGGTACTACCATTGGTGCCAAAGTCGGTTACCAGGTACGTTTTCAGGCTAAATACTCACCACAGACCAAAGTCAGGTTTGTTACTGATGGTATGCTGATGCGTGAACTCATGCTCGATTCCAAGCTGAGAAAATTTAATACAATCATCATCGATGAGGCTCACGAACGTACCGTGGTCACTGATTTACTACTAGGCATGCTAAAGGGGCTTTTGAAAAATGGCTACAAAGGCCGCATTATTGTTATGAGTGCTACACTTGATGCTGATACGTTTAGGGAGTTTTTCGACAATGCTTCAGTCTTTTATGCTCCAGGTAAGACTTTCCCTGTGGAGAGATTCTACCTCAAGGCTCCACTTGATAATATTATAGAGGGTTGTGTGGCTGCAATCACTCAATTAAATCACCGTGAGCCAACTGGTGACATTTTAGTTTTCCTGCCTGGTCAAGAGGAAATCGAGACAATTGCTGAAAGGTTGGCTGCTATCGCACCACTACAGGACAAAAAAGCCCCCCCTATTCTCACAGTTCCGTTGTACGCGGCACTCAGTGATAAAGCCCAAGAATTGGCGTTCCACCAAACCCCCAAACACCACCGCAAAGTGGTATTGGCTACAAATATTGCCGAGACTTCATTAACTATTCCTGGAATCCGGTACGTTATTGACTCTGGGCTCCGAAAATTGAGGGTATACCGCACCAAATTAGGGCTTGAGACATTGCTCTCGGTTGCTGTTTCTCAAGCCTCTGCGGCTCAGAGAATGGGTCGTGCCGGCCGTGAAGCGCCTGGAAAGTGTTTTCGGTTGTATACAGAATCAAAGTATAGTGAAATGGAACCTTTTACTGGCCCTGAAATCCTGCGGATTGCCGTTTCTAGCCCAGTTTTGATGCTCAAAAACTTGGGGGTTGATGATGTTCAGGAGTTTGATTGGGTAGAGAAACCTCAGAAACGAGCAATCAAAAACGCATTATTCCAGCTTTTTTCACTAGGTGCGCTCGACTCAAACGGCAAAATCACACCCCTAGGCCGCGAAATGGTGGTGCTGCCACTGGAGCCAAGCCTCGCAGCCGTACTGGTCAAGGCCAAGACTATGGATACTGCTGTCCGTGATGCAGTGATTGATATTGTCTCGTGCCTCAGTGTTCAGGATCTGTTGATGACCCCGAGCCCCAATCGTCGTGAAGAAGTAAACGTAGCACGGGGTGAGCAGTTCCCCGCCGCCGCACAGCACGGAGACTTGATTTTCATCAAACAAGTTTGGGATTATTACAATACAATTGATACCGCTAGAGAGCAGAAACAATGGTGCAAAGACTTGGCTATTAACTACAAGGCGATAAAATCTGTCAAGCAAGTTCGGTCACAGCTTCGGGGTTACCTCAAAATATCTGCTTCCGAAGGTGGCAACAATGACAGCGACAGCGAGGATGATGGCGACGAGGCTGCCGATTTTGACAGCATTATCAAGTGCTTTTTAGCCGGTTTTAGTACAAATGTTGCCCGTGGAACAGCTGATCGTCGCTACCAAACACTGACCTCCAAGCAGCCTGTGCTCATCCACCCATCGAGTGCGTTATTTGCCAAGCGAAACCCCGCTATCATGTACCTCGAGTATATTTTTACTACCAAGAATTATGCACGCATTGTTTCTCCTATTAATTTGGAGTGGCTTCATGAAGCCTCACAAGTATTTGAGTAATAATCTAAAACGAGCAAAGGCCGGACCGCTTTTCAAGCATTCTATCTATGACTTCCGAGAGATGCAGGCCCAACGGCTAATGTCATGCAGTCACCATGCCGGGGCGATGAGATCAGTTGGGTGGTGGATTGAGCCGCTCGTGAATATTTTGATGTATTTTATTTAAGCGCTTTATATGGAGGCATCCTAGTCTAGAGTCTGCTATGGAATTGACGTTCGCCGGTACCCGAGTTTGACCCTCTCGAGCCGGCAGGGAGCGGCAGATGCGCTTTTCTTTTTTTTTGCTTCATGCAGGCGGCTGGGCAATCGTGACGTAACTATTTGCCAGCGTTCTGAGGGATCGCTTAGTCACCCAGGAACACAAACCCTCTTTCAAAGTTGCCCGGGTTGAGCTGGTTCGGCTACCAAAGGTAAACTAGAGTTTCCATATAATTTCTTTAAACTAAATTTTTGTAACTAGAGCAGTAGTGCATACCAATATGTGGACTTGTAACGCCTTTACGATCGACACTCGAGCCCTCTAACCATAATTAGACATGACTATCCTTTACATTTTTAAAAGTACCATGCTTAGCAAACAAGCGAACCCGAACCCCTATGCCTAACCCTTACCCGGAAATCGATCAAAAAGAAATTATTTCCAGGCATGAGAGTGCTGATCGCTAAGACGAGCATAACGCTGTGCCCCACACCCTAACCCGCACACACCAAACACTGCAGCGCACACGCACCTGTCTTGTCATCCCCCCAAAGTACGTATATTTGCGTTGGTTTGAGAGAGCATGCCGTCTAGTACTCAACAGTATACGGTCCCGCTTGTAATGGATAATATGCAGATGGGAAATCCGATCCACATGGCTTCACAGATGCCCCCCGGCATGAACGTCGCGCCCTATGGACAGCTTCCGCTCCAGCAAAAGCAGGTGTACGCGATGCACCCACAACAGCAGCCCCAGCCACAGCCCCAGCAGCAGCAGCAACCTCAGCAGCCGCCACAACAGGGCCAGCAACAATCTCAGCAGCCCCCGCAGCCCCCGCAGCCTCAGCAGTCTCAGCAGCCGAACCCCCAGCAGCAGGAGCCCAATGAGCTTGTCAAACAGCTCGAGCAGCTCACTGCTGAAACTTGGGCTGATCTTGGTAAACTCAGTGAGGGCGTGGGACTTTTTGATAAAGCAATCGCGTGCTACGAGATGGCCCTCAAATACAACATGTACTCGGTACCCATCTTGTCTGCAGTGGCTGCCTGTTATCGCCAGTGCGACATGTTTCGGAAAGCCATCGAGTGCTACGAGCGTGTCCTTGCTTTGGCTCCCGAAAATGGTGACGCTTGGGCCGCACTTGGGCATTGTTACCTCATGACCGACGAGCTTCCCAAGTCGTATACCGCATATCAGCAAGCGCTTTATCACCGTGATCGTAAAGATCCGCGCCTTTGGTACGGTATTGGTATTCTTTATGACCGGTACGGCTCGCTTGAGTATGCCGAAGAAGCATTTGCCCAGGTACTCGAGATTGACCCCCAGTTTGACAAGGCTCACGAGGTTTATTTCCGGTTGGGAATAATATACAAGCAACAAGGACGCCACCAGCAGGCCCTCGACTGCTTTCGCTACATTTTAGCTAGCCCTCCCACCCCTCTCACCTCTACTGATGTTTGGTTCCAGATCGGCCATGTATACGAACAGCAGCGCGCTTACGACCTCGCTTGTGATGCTTATGAGCGAGTATTGGCCGAAAACCCCCACCACGCAAAGGTACTCAAGCAGCTGGGTTGGTTGAGCCACGAGCAAAATAATCACGAGACCGCTCTTTTGTACCTTACTCGCTCCCTGGAAGCTGATTCCTCCGATGCTCAGTCCTGGTACCTCCTTGGCCGCTGTTATATGGCCCAGCAAAAGTACTCAAAGGCTTACGAGGCCTATCAACAAGCCGTATATCGTAACGCTCGCAACCCTACCTTCTGGTGCTCTATTGGTGTTTTATACTATCAAATTAATCAGTACCGTGATGCACTCGATGCTTATAGTAGAGCGATTGGCCTCAACCCCTACATCTCCGAAGCATGGTACGATCTCGGTACCCTCTATGAGTCTTGTAATGGTCAGCTGAGTGATGCCCTCTATGCGTATCAGCGTGCAGCCCGCCTTGACCCTAATAACAAGCAGATCCAATCTCGTCTCGAGCTCTTGGAGGCCCAGGTCTCGCAAGGTCAAATCACTGCTTCTGGCCCATTGCCTGCTCCCCAGGGTCCCCAGGGTAAACAGCTTCAGAGCCATCAGCCCGCACCTTCCATCACTCCTTTGGCCAGTGGACCTGTTCCCTCTAAAAATGGCACTAATGGCGGGGTGGCTCCTCCCGCTCCTTTGCCTCCTCAACAGGGCGGGGCTTCTGGGGTTAACCTTCAGCCTAGCTCGATGCCAGATGTCATGCCCTCGATGCCTGCAATGAACATGGGCGGTGCAACTAATGCCCCCCCGCACGGCTTAGCTCCAGTTGGTGGCGCTCACCAAGGCCAAGGACCCATGCCCATTCCTCTGGCTCAGCAGGCTCTCGCAGTACAGGGTAATCAATTGCCTCAAGTTCAGCCGCATCAGCAGCAACATCAGCACCAGCACCAGCAACAGCAACAGGTTACGCCTCCCCAAGGTATGCGCCAGCTGCCTCAACCCACACAAGGCCCTGATCAAGGTATGCCACCCCATCAACAGCAACAGCATCAAATGCAGCCTATGCACCATCATCCAGTCCAACCACTGACACAGGTGCACTCCCAGAATCATACCCCGCAGCCTCAGAGTGCTGCTGTTCACCCGCATCAAAATGCTGTTATGCCGCCTATCCAGCTGCAGGCTCATTCACAGCCCCACACGAGGTCCAGTACTCCTCAGCCTCAGCACAAGTCCGCACAGTCACAGCCGCATAACCAGCCACAGTACCAGCAGCCTCAGCACCAGCAGCTGCCACCCGTTCAGCAGCCTCAGCAGCCTCAGCAGCCTCAGCAGCAACAGAGCCAGCATACGCCACAGCCTGCACACACACAGCCAATGGCCCCTATTCAGGGCGAGGATAATAAGCAGGCTCAGGCTCAGCTCCCCCCTCAGCAGCAGGCTCAACAGCAGCAAAAAGTGCCCCCCGTACAGCCACAACAACACAATGATGGTGAGGAATCCCCCGGCGCACCACCTGCTGGTGGTAATTTTAATGCTCCTCAGCCGGTGCAGCCTCAGGAATCTTCCGCTTCATTACCTCCTGCGAACTTCCCCAAAGAAGAGGAGAATAGTGAGCAGACTCGAGTGAAAGAAGAGGACCTCAAACGGCCTGGTGAATTTAAAGAGAGCTCCCCAAAACGTGCGAATGTTGAGCCCAAAGAGCAGCAACGCGATGAAGAGGTGAGAAATGTCACCGAAGACAGTGAATATGATTGATTGCGCGCGAAAGCGAAAGTGTAGCGCTGCGAAAACAAAAGAAACGCTTGTGAATCTATAAACAGGTAATATATGTAACTTTCCTAATTTAATCTAAAGACTCCAAAAGACCCAAAGCGCCTATATCGTGTCGTTTGCCATAGGCCCTAGAATCTGAAACTGTCAATATTTAAGCTACCACGCAACATGACGTCACATTTCATCTGGTTCATTAAATTACCTCCTGATGCAGCCACGGTGTAATATATACCCTTTAGTGGTTTTTGCCCTTGGAGCAGCCTTTTACATATTGCGAGGCCACTCAGGCCAATCTAATGTTCCTAATCAGAACTTGATTTTATCCGATAGCCCGATTATAGTCCCCGACTTGGGCCTGGTAAACCAATACAGGACCTCACAGCTCCTGTATATCAACGAGAAGCCCGTACAAAGCAGAAAAGTACATTACAAGTATACGGGCAAAACTACACCAAAGCTAATACTAGTGGTTGGCCTCAACAGCGACCTTGATCAGGCCACACTCCAGATCATGCTGAAAGACAAGCTGGAATATGCCAAAAAGCACAACTACGGCCTTTTCTGTCGTTATCTGCAGGATACAGCTCCAACTGGCGTGCCTGCATCTGATGCCATGGGGGTCGCCAAATTGGGGCTTGTTCGACAAGTGTTCAACGTATTCCCGGGGGCTGATTGGGCACTCAGCATTGATGCAAAATCTACAATCACCAACTTTGAATTTGAAGCCGATAGCGTTATCGCCCCAAAATTTCTGTATGCAAATGCAAAGCGCGGTCACTCGTTCCATGCAGATCAGCCGCATGTAAAAACCTATGAGCATGCAGACCCTCGCAAAGCAAAATTGATCCTTTCGTCCAATGAGAACGGTGTTTCAACTCGCTGGTTTTATGTCCGCAATTCTCTTGAAGCAAAAGCATTACTAGAGTTTGGGGGCGACCCACTAAATCAGCAATACAGCGAATTCCATCGCGACCCCGAGAGCCCATCGCTAATGTTGGCACATATGATTGTTTGGCACCCTCGCTTCCTAGCCCAAACGGCCATAATTGATCAGGAACATCTAAGCAGATCGGCCTGGCGGCCCAGAGATTTCCTCTTTTTTGGAGATGTTCGCCAAGGGCTCAAAATTAAAGGGCTTGATCATATTTATTGAAACTAATTCTATAGATGCATTAAATGGTTAGATGTGTCGAAATACGTTATTGATAGTAGCGTCAGAGCCCAATCCAGTAGCCCTAACCTTAGTATGCAGCACGTATGCGAGCTGAAGGTAGGGCCTGTTGGCTCGCTCCTTATCGTGACAACCCAACATCTTTTACTTGAGCCCAATATATCGAGATTCGTAGATAAGCCGAGTTATCCGATGCCCTAGCTATCCTGGAGTCCTAGTTACTTGATTTTGGGGATACTATTAGACCTATACCACCCATGTCAACTTTTTTACGTGTCCCACCTTTGACTAAATCACCTGAAGAAAGGAAACAGATCACCCGCATAATTACTGTAAGGACTCTTTCAATACAGGGGCCGGCCTAGCTTGCGTCCTGGATTATAAAAGAATCCTTGGGTACTTATCTGCGCACCAGTAGCCAACTACTCTATACGGCTTTGTACCATTCCATTCAAGCTCTTTGGCAATCAATTCTATACTGTGGTTGGTGCTACCATGCGCGAGCGGTCCGTGTGTAAATACATTACTGAATAGGCAAATAAATTGATGACCCATAAGCAAGCGCTTTGCCGTCTTTATAACTACTATTGCGAAATATCGACAGTGGGTTAATATTCACTTGTCTCGAGACGGCCTAAACCCAGCCTACAGTCATCTATCGGGGTCCATTGTACAAGTGGACACATATATGCTTTCGAGTTGCGACTACCTCAACTCGGATAGTGCTGACTTCTGATTCACACACATTACTTAATTCCAATCCACTTACTGTCCAGAGCTTAATTCTATAGTCGTCCACCCGATGCACCAATGTACCCACATGTACCCAACCGCATAACTCACACACACAACACCCTCACACAACACCTGCTGACGCGATATCCCTCCCTTCTCTGCGACACCGCGTCATGACATCTCTCGAAAAGACACCCATCGAGCCCGCTCGTTATGTTGGTTTTGATACCATCACGCGTCAAATTCAAAAGCGCCTGGTGCGCCGCGGGTTCCAGTTTAATTTAATGGTCGTCGGACAGTCAGGGCTCGGTAAATCGACTCTTGTCAATACCTTGTTTGCGTCCAACCTTCACAACTCTACCGGCCGCAGGGGTGCTCACGAACCCATTTCTCGCACGCCCGAGATTGTAACCAAAACCGAAACCATTGTTGAGAATGATGTCCGCTTGCAACTAACTATTATTGATACCCCTGGCTACGGCGACCAGGTAAACAACGACAAGTGCTGGGAGCCCATTGTCAAGTACATCAAAGACCAGCACTCTCTTTATCTACGCAAGGAACTGACTGCTCAGCGCGAGCGCAACTTTGCTGATACTCGTGTCCACTGTGTCCTTTACTTTATCCAGCCCACTGGCCATGGCCTCAAACAGATTGACGCATTGGTGCTCAAGAAGCTCTGTGAGGTCGCCAACGTTGTACCAGTGATTGCCAAGAGTGACGCCCTGACTTTGGAGGAGCGCGACGCGTTCAAACAACGGTTGCGTGAGGAGTTTATCGACCACGGACTCAAGCTGTACCCTGCTGATTCCGATGAGGATGAGGAGCGCGAGTACACTGAAATGGTTCAGTCGATGCTCCCCTTCGCTGTTGTCGCCAGCACCGAAACAGAAAACATTGACGGTCAACCGGTCCATGTTCGCCGTACTCGCTATGGCAAGATCAACATCGAAGATCCTGCACATTGTGAGTTTGCGCACCTCAAGAGCTTCTTGATTTCGACTCATTTACAGGACCTGATTGAGACTACTAGCTACACTCATTACGAGTCGTTTAGAAGCCGCCAGTTGCTGGCCCTCAAGGAGAATTCCCAGCCCAAGAAGAAGTAGAGTAGGGTAGGTTACAAGTAGGTTATATTATTGCTATATGGAGCACTAGGCTGAGTCTGGAGACTAGCTTGTTTGATGCGTCTGATCACTATGCCTGTCGATCCATGTTCAATACACCCATCAGATCACGGTTGCGTAAATTACCACAGCTCACCTATTTTAGCATCGTTAAACCCTATCTAGACTTCCTCATACGACCTTCCTCTTACTTTTGACTTTTGACTTCCTCTTTGGGACCGTTGCCCAGCCCACTACCCCGCATTCTTGACAAGACGCATGCAAGAAAACCACAATTTCCCTTCAAATTCATAGTTTTTAACCCATTAAATATCTCATTTCAAAACGCCCAGCTTCTTGATTAAACTCCTTACAACTTCCCAACAGCCAAACTTTGCTTTAGATCATCCCATTCCATCCCATCCCACATCAACCCCACACAAATGAATACATTTTGTACTCTGGTTTACAGTGAAGGATACGTGCCTGGAGCACTGGTTTTGGGCTCTAGTCTCTCTAAATACGATCCCGACGTTAATAGGATCGTGTTGGTAACTGATCAAGTGAGCCCCACGGCTCGCAGGGCCCTGGGCAAAGTCTACGCTCAAGTACGGCTCATACAGCCTATCGCTGCGCCGGAAAGCCCCGAACTAGACCTGCTGTCTCGTCCTGAGCTTGCAGGTGCTTGCACAAAGCTAAGGGTCTGGCAACTCACGGACTACAAGCGAATCGTTTATCTTGATGCCGATACCCTCCCGTTAGCGAGCCTCGAGCACTTGTTTGATGAGCTACCTCTAGGTGCCGGTATTGCTGCTTCGCCAGATATCGGCTGGCCCGATATTTTCAACTCTGGAGTCTTTGTGACCGAACCATCTCTTATCACTTTTGATAAGCTCTTGACGCTCGTTTCTACTGGTGAATCGTTTGACGGAAGCGATCAAGGTCTTTTGAATGCTTATTTCAAGGACTGGCACCGCCTCAAGTTTACTTATAACGTTACTGCTTCTGCTAGTTATCAGTATGCTCCTGCCTATGAACGATTCAAAAAAGACATCAAGGTATTCCACTTTATCGGCAAACAAAAGCCTTGGAACTCGTATTCGAATGATGAAATGACCCTGAAATGGCGATCTGTGCTGGTCCCCGAGTACAAATCTGATGAACCTGATTCAAGTGGTCCCGTGGCAAACAGTACCTCTACCAAAGAGCACGAGTCGCCACAACCGTACGAGACGGTCCAGCCTGTTTTTGATGAGAAGAAACTGGTAGCACCAGCACCTAACCGCTGGGACCCTGTGAAATTTGAGCCGCCCGTCACCTCCGAGCCTGAAGCAGCAGGGTTTGACGAGTCCCGCTCTACAAGCGAGGAACCCCCTGCCTTTGAGTTTATGAAGCTGGGAAAGCCTGTACACAAATTTCCCTGGGAGTCCAAGTCGCCAAAAGCTACTAGAGTTTTCCCTAGAGGATACGACTGGTAACAGGGCTGTAATTATATTTATAAATAAATCCTCGTGTGGTTGTTTTTGATATACAAGTATCTTGGTACAGAAGTCTGTTTCTATGAGCCGTTTTGTGTAAAATAAATAGTTTGGATGCAAGCACTTTATACCACCATGGTCTGCAGGTAGGCCTCAATATGACCATGTGGTGCCTGCTCGGGCTGTATTCCAGCCTCGCTGGCACTGCTTTGACTGGAAGGCAGCGGCGCAAGTATACTATTGATAGCCTTTTTGGGATCAATCGTATCCACACAATACCCCGATATACTATCAATGGCCTCGCTAGGCTCGAGAATATTTACTTGCTCGCCTGGCTCGTAATCAGGATCTCGTGCAGCAATAAATGTGAGGAATTCCAGTAGAATTATGGCGATATCTCCGGCCACGAGCCTGAGTTTGCTTGGGGGCAGTACCCCGATGAAACTTGTGATAATCGAGCCGTGAAGATAGCCATCGACTCGTGGTTTGGGGTTGTAAGAGAAACAATGCATTATTATTGCCACAATCTGGTTTGCAAGAATACAAAAAAGCCCGTTTCGGGTGGTTATTTGTACTGCTCGTGACGTCTGACCCCCAGATGGTCGTACAATTTCCAAGTGAAAGAAAAACGCAAGTATTTTCGGAAATATCGTCTCATCAAGGGTATACATTATGATAATATACGCAATTACCGCTGTATCGAGGCACTGGATGAGCCGGCTCCGTGCTAGGTCGGGCATTGGTAAGGTTCTAGGGGTGGCCAAGGGCGAGTGTATGTTTTCCTTTTTGAGGTTTTGTATTGGCTCTAGGCAATAATGGCTGGGCAATATGTCTATCATTTATATTCTATCATTTCTCTATACACGCATCTAGTTGAGCAGCTGTTATCCATATAGCTACTTGGAGGTAGCCAGCGACGGTCCCGATCAATTGCTCTAGCCAAACGATCCGACCTATCACACCTCAATAATTAGATGCATGTTCTGTGCCATACCTGCCTAGCAGCAGCACTCCTTTTCGCAACACTTGGGACACTCGGGCTTCTTGTCGCACAAGCACTTGCCAACTTCACAGAGACAGGGAGGCTTGATGCAGGGGGGCTTGAAGCAACACGATTTGATGCAGGCCAGCCCACAAGGATCACAAGGAGGTTTAGAGCACTCGCATGGGTCCTTGCCACACTCGGGGCAGCACTGTTTTTTGGGCTTTTCAGGACAATCACACTTCTTTTCATCACACTTGTCACAGTGAGATGATTTTTTGTCGGCTCCGCAGATGCAGCCACTCTTGAGGTGATCACAGGGGCAAGGAAGAGCTTTGAGAAGGTCGCAAGGGCAGACGCAAGTGCTCAAAGAAGAGCATCCACCACACTCTTTGCAGCAGCACTCGAGGTTCTGCTTTACTTTGAGGTGAGCAGAAATCAATTTTTCTCCATCTTCAGCAGCTTTATCTCCAGTTTCGACAGCCAATTCAGTCTTTGTATCGACAGCAGCATTCGCGTCAGTATCAAGCTTCTCTAAACTGGCCTTGGGAAACATAGAATCTGAGCTGTCCTTGTCTTGGGCCATCCCAGTGGCAACCTCAGAAGAAACAGGTGCTGCATAGACAGTAGAAAGTAGGAGCTGGATGAAGATAACAGAGTACTGCAAACCAATCATGATAACGCCATCTCGGACGACGCTTGCGTTATATAGAAACCATTCAAATACTGCCAATGTGCCGACAGACGCAGCGTCGATGGGGCTCCGCCGAGTGCATCCAACCACCTCCGATGGGGCAGCACCGAATATGCCAAGAGAATTGTAAAGCATTAAGCTGTTAAAAATCTTTACCTGGTGCTGATCTGTACCATTTTTCAAGTAGATTAGGTTCAGACAACAGATTCTCCACAAAGGCTCTTGGAGCTTGATTGGGAAGGTCGCCATAGATTTTGTTCCCTCGATCTCACAAGCCAGATCGTACAGCAGGAGGTCATTTTGACGTGGAGTCTGAGGTCATGTCATGCGTAGAGGTAATCCGCGACTAATTGAACCAATGCTTCCACTCAGATGAGGCATATGCGACTGAGCACTCTGCGTGTCATGGTGCTTTTAGAAACAGCATACTTATTGCACTATCTGTAGATTATATCATTTTTCCCAAGGAACACCCTCAAATATCTTTTTATCGGTCCTGTAATCGTAAACTTCAGGCAGCTTGAACACGCCACGCCCTTCGAGCAACCTCAACTGAACACCTCGCAAGCACAGGTAAATAACTCTGAGAGTAGGCGCTTGAATATTATGCTTGGCAGCGTACCTCAATGTGTTACCCAAGATCACCTCTAGCTCTATAGGCTGGCCCTTTTTGACATCCTGTAGCATGGACGGTTCAAAGTAGGTACCGTTATTGCTGCGAAGTTTGACCTCGACGATGTCTTTTGGTAATGGTCTCCCGCAGTCAGCTTCGCCAATTGCTTTTACTTCCTTCATGGCGTCAAGAATGACAGTGTCACACATATCAGCAAAGTATGTACGTCCAGAGTCTAGCGTGGTCAAGGCACAAATAGTGTTATAAGTGGAGTTGTAAACAAGCTTCATCCACCGATGATACTGCAGTTCTTCCGTGTAAATACCTGAGCTCGAGGCAGAGTCATAGATTTTTGCAATCTCCCTGGTCTTGGCGATGGCTTCGGGGCGCTTGTCCAAGGTACCAAATGTAACTTCATCATGGAGAGTGTGCTCGATACAACCATTTCGACTTGCACATTTAATCATTGAGACACCACCAATGGCATATGCATTCGGGAAACGCTTTGCGACGGGCTCTTCATTGCCGATACCATTCTGAATCAAGACAATGCCCACACCATCATGGACAAGCGGCTCAATAGTTTCCTCGACTTTCTGAAGTTCAGGGATGTTTTTAGTGCAGACAATTATGTAGTCGTATTTGCGGGCACTGGTAGCCTCATCGATGCTCTTTGCGATATGAGCAGGTTTCCAGCCCTTGAGATGGCCATAATCTATCGATTGGATCTCGTAGCCGTTCTTGGAGACCTTGTCGTAGTCGCTACGAACAACGCAGGTAACTTCAGCTTGTTTAGATTCGGTGAGAGCAACTGCTGCAATAGTCCCTACACCACCAGTACCAACAAGCACAACGTTTTTCATCAAAGAAATGAAGGATCGGCGCCGCGTCACCTCTAATTATATATGCATATCCCCTCGCGTCACGTTATGCAGGCTGCTTCAGAGATTGCGAAAGACTCACTTGAGCGAGCCTGGTTTGGAGGTCATATTTCCGAGTGAAGCATTGAGTAGCTAAGGTGTAATAACTCGAAGAAAACTACTTGATAAATAAATTATGCTCGCCATCTATTCTCGGGTAGATACGACACTCTTGTCTCAAATTGAGCTGGGGGCCTGAGCCGCTTGAAGTAAAGTGGCCAGCCAGATATTGATATTATCCGCTGTTTTTCAATCTCTAATGTCGCCTACAATTAATGGATTGAGCTATCGATAACGGGGTGGGCTTTTAACAAGCAAAAGCGTTTCCATTAGGTAGTAGCCACAGAATCATGATGCCAAAAGGAGCCAAATCTTGTTTATTCTAGCTCATTGAAAGTATTATGTTCTTGAATCACTTGCTGACGACTCTGAAGGACATCAATATCTGCGTGACCACCTACCTCATCTTATCCACTACAGCGAGCAGCCAGGAACCTAGTGACAGCGTTGCTGATTACTTTTGCGATCAATATTACACTTTATATACCTCACTTGGTACCAGTACAGACCAAACCCACTTATCTTACTGCTACTCCGCGTAAGCTTTTCGAGATGCGTATAGATTAGAAATTGTTTGTTCCATTTATTTAAACTTTAAAGCATCATATCTGCCATATCGTATCCATTGCACTGCTTTGCAGCATCAAGGAGTCGCTTGCCTGAATCGCCTCCCTCTTGCTGTACCATCTCACGAAGATACTCCAAGGTCGACGGCTCTAGCCCAACCCGTTTGTGTGCCTGTATGAGTTGATTGGGATCTAGAGATAACCACCATTTATGGGCGTCTGGGGAATGTTCCCGGCACGCGTTGATCACTCCATTATATGTCAATGGTAGTTGAGGAGGTATAAATGTAGAGAAGTTTTGGGTTTGAGGCTGTACCGTACCACCTTGGTCTACGTCCATGGGCACTTGACCCGGATTAATTTCTCTTGGGGGACCACCTGCACCTGCAGGCACCAGCTTTGCCGAGTAGCGATGCGGCAGAGAATCAGCGACCTGCACGGGCACAAAGGTGATTTTCGAGAGGCGCATGAGGTCCTTGTTTGCGGGGTCAAGCTCCAGGCCCTGTTTTATATAGGACATAGGGTCTTCGCCAACCTCGGCCGCCGAGACCGCTAATCGATATAAAAGTTTAATACGCAAAGCGGCAGGAGGGTCCATAGTGAGTGCGTCCCGAGCATCTGACCTTGCCTTGTCCCAGTTTTGTAGTTGAATAAAACAAGCAGCTCGATTGGCCAGAGCTGCAGGGTCCCCTCGATCAGCCTCAAGGGCTCGAGTGTACAGATTGATAGCCGTGTCAAAGTCTCTCTGTGCGTATGCCTGGTTACCTTGTACTCGTAAAGACATTAAATAGGAGTGTATTCAAAGGAAGAAAAATAGGAATTTAGCTGGTTGCTTGTTTGCACGTCAATAGCTTGGGCTAGGGTTCCCTTTTCCTGCCTGGCGCTGGATTAGTGACATGGCGCTTACATCACCCAGCTTCTCCCCATCCTCCCCGAAAAGTACTAGCTAATTATGAGCCGCCAACCGGATCAGCGGTTGTCGTACCTGAACGATCAATATGGATATTATCAGAACGAACAGGGTGGTAACACTAATGGCCAGTATCGCGCGCCTCCTAACCAACTGCAGTCCCAGTCGCAGTACCAATACCAGCAGTACCAGCAGCAGCAGCAGTACCATCAAAACACGCAACCTGCCGCTCAAAGCGCGTCGTATGGATACGGTTATTCCCAGCAACCCGCCTCTCAGCACCACGCGAATCCCCAGCCCGCCGCGTCGCAGTACTATCAGCAGCCGCAGCATCACGCGCAGCACGCACCTCAGCACCACGCGCCCCAGCATCAGCAGCATCACGCGGCTCACCAACATGCTGGACACGCTGCTGGACACGCTGCATATGGCCAAATGCCTCCCCTGCCCGCAGTTTTACAACAAGAAGAACGCGTCGTGGCGGCACTGCAAAACATGTTCCCCGAGTTCCCCGTCACTACTTTGCGCACTGCCGCGCGCGTTCGTGGTACGTACGAGCAGGCCGCCGAATGGCTCGCTACAATGAAGCGCCAGGGTATGATGCAGGGTGGAATGATCAAGCAGCCCATGCGCCCAACCATGTCCATTCGCGACAAGTTCCGTCAGCCTGGCCAACACCAGCAGCAAATGCCTGCCCAGCCCATGCAGCAGCACTATCATCATCAGCCTCTTCCGCAACATATTCAGCCTTACCAACCCAAGAAGAAACTGGTCAAGAAAGTTGATGAGGACGACTTTAGTGCTTCTGATGATAGCGACTCTGAGGTCGAGTACGATGCTGCTGGCCAGCGCCAGTTTGAGGAGCGCGTTCTCTACTTCCTCAACTCGGCTCCAAAGTCGGCCATCATGGATGTTTCAGGCTGCACTGAAGAGATGGTCGATATCCTCATCAAGAAGCGTCCTTACCAGACTTTGGCTCAAGCTTCAAAGGTTGATATCCCTTCAAATGTTCAGCAGTCTGCTGTTCGCCGTCGTGGTGCCCTCAAAAAGAGCGCTGGATCAAAGATCGTTGATGCATCCCTCAGCACCTTGCGTGGGTACGAAGCCGTCGACTCGCTCATCCAAGAATGCGCCACCCTCGGTAAGAATGTCAAGGATGGTATCCACCAGTGGGGTATCGACGTTACCGGCTCCAATGAGCTAGACCTCACCGAAATTGCCGCGAACCCAAATTCCACTTTTTTCACCGAGAAGCCTGCTTTGCTCTCTGACAACTTTGAGCTCAAAAATTACCAGGTTGTTGGTATCAATTGGCTCAGCCTCCTCTACACAAAGCGTCTATCTTGTATTCTTGCCGACGAAATGGGTCTCGGTAAAACTTGTCAGGTCATTTCCTTTTTGGCTCACCTCAAAGAAAAGGGCGAGCGTGGGCCCCACTTGGTTGTTTGCCCCTCGTCTACCCTTGAGAATTGGCTCCGTGAGTTGAACCGCTTTTGCCCCTCTCTAGTTATTGAGCCTTACTATGGTAACCAAGCCGAGCGTACCGAGATGCGCGAGAATATTATTGAGAATGGCGTGAACTTTGATGTTATGGTCACAACTTATAACCTGGCCACCGGTGGTAAACAGGATCTTGGTTTCCTCAAGTCCCTCAAATTCAACGTTTGCGTTTACGATGAGGGCCATTTGCTGAAAAATTCCCAGAGCGAGCGTTACAACAAGCTCATGAAACTCAAGGCCAACTTCCGTGTGTTGTTGACTGGTACTCCTCTTCAAAATAATCTTCGCGAGCTCGTCTCTTTGCTCTCATTTATCCTTCCCAACCTTTTTGAGCAGAACAAAGACGATCTCCTGGAAGTGTTCAAGTTCAAGGCCAAGACACAAAACCAGGAAAGCAACGAACGGTCGCAACTTTTGTCAGAGCAGCGTATTGTTAAGGCCAAGACCATGATGGCGCCTTTTGTTTTGCGTCGTCGTAAAGCCCAGGTCCTTCAGCATTTGCCGGCCAAATCCCACGAGGTTGTTTACTGCGAGATGCTGGCCCCACAACGCGAGATGTATATTCGTGAGTTTTCTCGGAACCGCAGCAACATCAAGTATGCTAATGACGAGGTCAAGGCAGACTCTCTTGCCGGAAAGTCCAAGACTCGCAAGGGTCGTCAGGCCACAATCGCGCTTGACAACGTTTTGATGAAACTACGCCAGGTCGCCCTTCACCCGCTTTTGTTTAGAAACCTCTACACTGACGAAAAGCTCCAAAGTATGGCAGGAGACATCATGCAAGAGGACAAGTTCAAGGACTCTAATCGTGGGTACATTTTTGAGGACATGCAAGTTATGAATGATTTTGAGTTGAACCGTCTTTGCCATACATATCCTGCCTCGATTGGCCAGTACGCTCTTGATGATGAAGAGTACATGCGCTCCGGTAAAGTGCAGAAGCTTGCCGAGTTGATTGTGCCCATGAAGGCCCAAGGTGATCGTATCCTGGTTTTCTCCCAGTTTACCAAAATGCTTGATGTTATGGAAAAGATCCTCGATAAGATTGGGTTCAAGTACCTCCGTCTCGATGGTCAAACCCCCGTTGAGGTGCGTCAGGACATGATTGATAAATACTATGAAGATGAGAGTATTACTGTGTTCTTGCTCAGTACTAAGGCTGGTGGTTTCGGTATTAACTTGGCTTGTGCAAACGTCGTTATTATTTTTGATTTGAGTTTTAACCCCCACGACGATAAGCAGGCCGAGGATCGTGCACACCGTGTCGGTCAGACTCGTGCCGTTAAGGTTATTAGAATGATCACAAAGGGTACTATTGAGGAGAATATTATGGAACTTGCTAATACTAAACTTGCCTTGGATCGTCATGTTAGTGAGGAGAATGAGGGCGAAGTGGATGGCGAAAGCGAAGCTCTTGTGGCCGATATGGTTCTTGAAGACACTGGAACTCGCGGTGCTACTCCTTCTGAAAGTGGAATGAACTCTCCCACTCCTAGCGCTGCCGGTGTTGGTAGTGTTCCCTCAGTCCCTGTTAAACCTGGTGTTGGCATGGGAGGTGATGCTAGCTTTATGGGCTCCTCACATGGTATTTTTAACTCGCCAGCAGCTCATCAGCAGTCGCCCGCTCCCATGTCTGCTGGTATGGGTCGCCCTATGCCTGCTGCAGTACCACCATCTGCCGCCGCTTCATTGATGGCTCCTTATATGCCTCCCAGGGGTACGCCTCCTCCTCGCCCTATTCGCAAAGCTGGACGCCCTCCTACACGCCGTCGTGCTGCTTATGACTCTGATTTGAGCGATGATGATGGTGATATCAGCGACGATTTCAGTGACATGGAGGCTGCCGAGCCAACACAGCCCGTGCGCCGTAGTAGTCGTCGTGCTGCTGCTCAGGCTGCTACCCAAAGGGCTGCAAAGGACCTCGCTAGCGATGATGAGAGCAACAGTGAAGGTGAGGTTGAGATTGCGCCCACTTCATACATGGTGGTGCTAAAATACAAGCCTCAGGAACAGAATGGCCCTAAGGCTGAGCCTTTCCAGGACAGCCAGCCCTCACAAGCAGATCCACAAGGTGCTCCTGTTTCAGATGTTTCCAATATTCCTCACAGCTCGGACGCATCCCAACCTGCTCCTCAAATTGGTTCTACCACATCCGATATTGGTAGCGGTGATGCCCAGGCAACTTCAACTTCCCCCCATAATCCTATTCAGAATGGCGGTGATGACTCCCTACAAAATACCTTGTCGGCCCCGCTTGCTCAAGCACATCAAGAGCCACAGGCCCTCCAGAATGAGGCACCCAAGGAAGAAGAGGATTACAAGCAAGAGGGTCCTCAAAATGAAGGCGACCTCGTCTACCAGCAATACCAGGAACCTTACCAGTATTCGCTGGAGCAGCCACTCGAGCAGCTGGATCAGTACGAACAGATTGATCAGTCTGCTATGCCCGGTATGGATCAGTTTGAATTCGGTCCTTCCCATTAATACAAAAAAAAAATACTTTATTATAGACAGCTTTATATGTCCCTTGTAATTTATGCTGCAGATTTAGTGGTTTAATTCATTAATAGTTCAGGCTATTTAGGCTAAGTGCCTGAAGCTACACTCAGGCTACAGTCTACTACTTATGGGGCTGCGTCTTGGATCTACGGTCAGAGATATCAGAAATGTCAAGCACATCGCTGCTGTGCTCTGCTCTGGGATGTGCAACGGGCACTGGGTTCATGCCAAAGTTCTCCAAGTGAGTTGTGCGTTTTTGGGTGTCAAACAGGGTAATGGGGCGTTCCTGGGCTTTCCATTGGGCCTCAACAGCCTTCAAAGTTTCCTCACGCTGCTCAGCAGCATTAGATGCAGGAGTAATGCGGCGAGTAATGGCGCCATCCGAGTAGAAACGATCGTAGGTGATAACGGCCAGGCCAGCTGATACGGCAGCAACCCACTTGATGTAGGGGGTGAGAGGCTCTGCAGGGCCATAGTGAGTGCTGGCAAAACGCTTTGCAGTGCCAAAGCTGGCGCTTGTAGCAGCCTTTTTCAATGCAAACATTTAGGACAAAGCTGGTTGGCTAGGGGTGGAGGGGGTTAAGAGGTATACCCAGAAAATCGGTAGGGTACGGGGTTGATGTTGAAGGCAGCTAATTATAGCTTATATTTCGATGTGAAGCTTGAAAAAAGATAGACTCTAAAGAAATCAAGAATTGAAAAATGGGAATTCTCTTGAATACCCTGAGTACCCCACCAAAAACTTGGAACTATACAAAAAACTCGTTAAAATGCTTTAACGTTGAAGCGCTTTGACTTTGAGGCCCATTGACGTTTGTAGATGCAATTTTTGCATCGTTCAGCCAAATACAGGTCTATCTACCTAATCCCGTATACCCATCGATCTACATCGTTATCTTCACCAACAACCGGACTATACTAGCTAATCCACTTACATACAAATGGCACTGTATGCATGTGGATCGAATGGATCAGGACAACTGGGACTGGGAAACACTGACGATCAAGCACAATTCCTGAAAGTAATGTGTTTGAAGAACCCACCATCAGTAGCCGGTGGGGGCAATCATACAGTGCTTGTCACAGAAGGAAAGGCATTTGTATCGGGAACTCTAGGCAACATATTCACAACAAAGTTCACATCAATACCGCATCCTGCAAATAAGGCATGGCTACATTGTGGGGCTGGGTGGGAGTTTCTGGTTCTTGGCGACGACAAAAGTGCGTACACACTTGGTATAGGCACTAGAGGAGAGTTAGGGCTCGGTGATAGCACACAAAGCGCAGAAATTCTCACAAGGGTATATGAATTCGATGCACCGATATCCAAAATAAGTTGCGGGCCGTCGCACACTGTTGTAACGCTAAAGAACGGTAAGCTGTACGGATGGGGCTATAACAGGCTTGGAGCCCTTGGACTCCCCGAGAAGATCGTGCACAAACCGAAAAACCTGACCCAAACAGCGTCTACAGCTGTGTGCGGTCGCGACTATACTCTTTACCTATCGCAAGGTACTGCTTATGGTTGGGGCAAACGCGCTCGAGATGTGCACGTTGAGCAGGCGAATCAAGTATACTCTGGGTGGTCATTCTATGGAATTGGTCTATCTGATGGAACTGTGCAATGGTCAGGCAACAATGCGTTTCAGCAATTGGAGGCTCCTCAAGGACTTGAAAAAGTATCTGTGGGTAGTGAACATGGAATCGGTGTAATTGACAACCAAGTTGTAGCATGGGGATGGGGAGAGCATGGCAATTGTCCGCCGCCGTTCACCACTAGCGGCGAAACGGCAGTATATGGAGGTTGCGCAACTTCTTGGGTGTGGACTAGAAGTAGCATGGACTAAATTTGTATATTTTCTATCATATGTATTGTGGCCACGGATAGTTTGGCCCTGTGCGTTTGAATGATCCGTCTTACTAGAACCTCCCAAGTGGTTTACTAGCTGTGGGATGTTTGGGATTCTTGCTGGAGGCCGTGCTTGCGGCAACTTTGAGCAGATTGATGAGATGCGGTTCGGCCATGTGATAAATGATGCGGCTAAAATCAATTATATGGCGGTTTTTATTCTCCCTGGCGTCGAGTTTCCATCGAACGCTGCTGGCAGTGTGTATGTGCAGCTCCCCGGCCAAGACTTTAAAATGCTGGGACTACTTAGTGCTGAGAAACAAAGTGCTATCTTCAAGTTTAATATCGATCAATTATCTACTGTTGCTACCAATGATGTGGATGAGATGATGCAGGATGAGGACGAAGCAGCAAACACAACTCAATCGGATTATACTGTGAATGTGGGCATTTCTATTGAACCGATTGAGCAGGCACAACAACAACTAGCACAGCTCAGACAATCACAGGCGGCTGCTCCAAAGGCACTCACCGCTACAGCTGCTCGTGCTCCCGCTGTACCAAAAGCACCGACAGATATCGCTGCTCTGGGCAACAAAATTGTCAAAAATGCGTACAATTACATATCGAGCTTCACCGATCCGCAAGGAAACGTACCCATAAAAGCATTCAACGCTTGGTGGGACAAGTTCATGAACCGGCTAAAAAGCGATCCTAATTTTTTGGACAAAGAGCAGTAGTTGAGTAGATTAATTTAAGTTTTTTCCGTTTATGGAGTAGGCTGTCGGCTGTGTGCACTGTCGAATATATGTTTGCTCCGTACCAGTACATTCTAGACTCCTCCATGCTATTGCCATACTTGATTGTGACAGCAGGTATAGTAGCCGCAGAGCTCATTCCTACAAATGAATGGCAAAAAGTTGACGAGAATGAGAATATCACCGGAGGTTTGGAGGTACAACTGAACATGGATACCGGCGAACGGTTTGTACGATTATCTCAAGACAGTACACCTAGCAAAGAGCAAGAGCTACCAGCAGAGGTTGGCAATCAAGTAGCGAGTGTTTTACCCGAGGACGTGGGCGATAAATTAAATGTGTTTGAAGATCTGGCACACGATATCGACAGAGGACAAGAGATTATGCAAACTTATTTCCCCTCGCTGAATGCCTTGGCAACCAGTAGTGACCCTCGAGCAGATCAAGCAGCTAAAGTCATTCAGGCGGCGTTGCGACAGAATCCAGGGGCAATTAAGGCAGTTATGGAACATGACCCGACATATCCCACTCAACTGGTCGGTGACTTGAAGCATCTGACGCCAAGGAAGCTCGGGATTTTCGGAAGCCTCGTGTCTACCAAGCAAGGGGCCAATGCATGTTACACAAACCTCAAAAATATCCATTCAAATCTAAACGAAATCGTCTGGAACGATAAGATCTCCAATCGACTTGAAACAATTTTGGAGGACCTGAAACACATGAGCTTTGATTTGGGTGGTTGGGTTGACTCACTTCAAACGGCGGTTACGCAGGTTGGAGACAACAACCAAATGTATCAGCTTAAAATATTAGCTCATTTGATGGAGCTTGAGCCCTTTACTCCTACACCTGCGTTTATGCAGTGGTTGAGCAATTTGGTCTCGACCAAATCCGGGAGCACCAGCAGCGAACTTGTTCAGTACGCGAAATCTTTGAGGCACCAGGTGTTTGGAAATAGACATGCCGAGCGAGTAAAGTCCGAGCTATAGATGCTAAATAGAAGTAACCTTGATTGCTTAACCTTGCTTGGTTGATCCTTTGGCAAGGCGGCCAAAAATTGCAGTATCTTACCCCTTCTGGAAACAATGCCGAACCATTGGATATGCAGGTGCTCGTGACGCGATATGCAGACTTTTCGTTAATTTACCCAAAAGGGTAATATGTAAATACTTGTCTGAAGACTAAACCACTGCTCAGGGTGCTCAGAGGATGGTTTAAAATATCTATAGCAGCTCTTAAAGCATTTCTCATCTAGTTTCATTTCATTTATCACCTAGCAGGCGCCGAGACACCGTTTGGACACGCCATACTATTTTTGGCATTATGCGCACGCCCTTGCATGAGGAGCTGCGGTCTTATCCCCCGAGGTGTAAGCCAAAGTATAAAAGGAGGCCGTGGCCCACCTGTCACCTCACCACCTAAGAAAACTAATGGTTGCTGTTTCCAAGTACTACTTTTCTGCCCTCTCGTTTGTTGTCGCCGTTGCGGCTCAGCAGAGTAACAACCCCAACGCCATTTCTTACCCTGGCTACGGTACCACTCTCACCATTGGTGACAACGTCAACATCAAGTGGGATGCTGATTCTAGCATTTCCACCGTCAACTTGGTCTTGATGGGCGGTTCCCAGAACGATCTTAGGGAGATCACCACCATTGCATCCGGCATTCAAAACTCCGGCTCTTATAGCTGGACCATCCCCGACTCTGTTGGCTCTAACTCTGCCTACTCTGTTGTTATCCAGAACGCTGAGGACACTGATTCTTCCAACTACTCTACTTACTTCACCATTTTGGGTGCTGGTAACATTGTGTCCTCTGCCTCTGCCAGCGGCTCTGCCTCTGCCTCTGGTTCCGAGTCTGCCAGCGGTTCTGCCTCCGCCTCTGGCTCTGCTTCCGCCAGCGGATCTGCCTCTGCCTCTGGCTCCGAGTCTGCTGCCGCTTCTGGCTCTGCATCTGCCACTACCTCTGGTGCTGAATCTTCTGGCGCTGCTTCTTCTGGTGCTGAGTCTTCCGGTGCCGCCTCCTCCGGTGCTGCTTCTTCCGGTGCTGCCTCCTCTGGCGCTGCTTCTTCCGGTGCTGCCTCTTCCCACGCCGCCTCCTCCGGTGCTGAGTCTTCTGGCGCTGCTTCTTCCGGTGCCGCCTCTGGCTCTTCTCGCTCCTCCGGTGCCGCCTCTGGCGCTGCTTCCTCTGCTGCCTCCAACGCTGGTGTCGTCAACTCTGGCGCTTCTATGCTCGTCGCCGCCGTCTTTGCTGCTTTGGCTTAGAGTTAATTTATTGTTTTCGCCCCTTGCATGGTCACCTTAATATATAGCATATAGTTTATTCTGAATACTAATTAGCATCATGGTTGCTCGGTCAGTTTGGACTTCTCTGACACCTGGGCTATCTAATCGTACTAGAAATGCATAATAAATAAAACTCGCTACTAAACTAAACCATTACAATTGTTTTCAATGCTGCTTTCAGCTCAGTAGTATCCCCTGGTAACTCATTGACTTGATCTGATAAGCGTTGTTGGTACTCATCAATACGTGCACGGGTATACTCAAAACTTTGAGTCGACCGCAGCAGTTCCAAGGCTCGCAACTTGACATCGTGGTCAGTGGTGTGTAGCTTCAGGATCCCCTCGAGTTCTTGTGGGTCCGAAGTAATTCCAAGGTGGTGAATTACCGGGAAGGAATACTTTCCCTCGGTGAGATCTTCGCAAAACCCTTTTGTTTCAACATACTTTTCAGACACAAGGTTCAACAAGTCGTCTTGGATCTGGTAAAGTATACCAATGGTGTTGGCTAGCTCTACCATGTCCTGTTGGCCACCCATGAGCCGCACTGCCATTCTCAACAATCCTCCAGTTTTGTCGGTTACCATACCAATATATTGGTCTTCGCTGGGTTTCACATGCATGTCACGCCAGTAGATATCGAGGCCCTGACCCTTGTGAAGATTGAGGATCTCCTCAATGAAAACCTGGTGATGCTGGGGGCCTAATTGCTGCATTGCACGAAACACGATATAATGCGAGCAGTTTATGGTCAGAGGGGCACCATATACAGTGTGCGCAGTTGGAGCGCCTCGCCTTGTGGTGGCGCCATCCTCGACATCATCAATGAGCATCGAGGCGGTGTGAAGAGTGCCAATGCAGTCGCGCACGGGCGCGGTATCGTGTTCCGGTAGATTCAAATACTTTGCAAACGCATTAATCAACAGATTGCGTATGTTTTTCCCCGGCTTTTGCTCCAGAAAGTAATCGTACGGCGCCAGGACGTGTTGCATTACAGAAGGGAGAGCTGCTTACCAGTCAAAAGGGGATATGTGTCCTCGGCGAAGAAAATGGCGTGGCCAGCAACAACCGCCAAGATAATATTCAAGAGGCTTCGAGTACCCAGCAAACTCACTTGAACAAGTTGGACCCAGAAAAGATACGATGCAGGCATTTCCACAAAAAACATCACAAACCGCTGATCTGGGTTTTTGCGAGACCAAATATAAGTTAGTGCGCCCACAAGCGCTGGTCCAGGAAACCGTATTCCAGTTAAGGCCGCCATTACCAGCAAAATTGCCGAGACAACACCCATCGACGACAAGTAGCTTGCGGTGGTGAGGTACACATTCTCTTCCAATGTACGGGATAAGGTTAGCACCGTATTGAGTTGGGCGAGTAGCGACCAATTTAGTGGGCCCTGATACAGCAGTGCAGTGAATATCCGCCATGGCTCCGTAAACACTTTGGATGGGAGCCAGGCAAACGTCTGCACATTGGTGCTGGTACCATCCATCATCCCCAGAATAACAATTCCAGCCACTAGGTATCTGGTGACTGGAGGCACGCCATTGACTACTTCAAGAACACGGTTCATAGTTGTGTATGTAAGCTCAAGAGTGGAGGGTTTCCCAAAGTTGTTGATCCCAAGGTCAGTGGAGGTTCAGGTTGGGAGGTTAGAGGAGAAAGCTCAATTGGAGGCTTACAATAGCAAAGGTTTGATAGTGTGGTTGTGTAAATGTATATAGGTACTAATGCTGTAATATAAAGACGCGAGAGTCATCACCAACAACATTCCGCTAGACCCCGATCTCACCCTATGACATGTCGCGTGCGCTTGGACACCATGTGGCGCCTACGCCACATTCCGATTACAAATGGTTTTATGACACGTTGCTTATCTCTCATTTTCCCAATCCTCTCCTACCATGGGTCTTTATTTCTCCAAAGTTTTCGCCGGACTCCTCGGACGCAAGGAAATGCGCATTTTGATGGTTGGTCTTGACGGTGCTGGTAAGACCACCATCTTGTACAAGCTCAAACTGGGTGAGATCGTACACACCATCCCCACCATTGGTTTCAACGTCGAGACCGTCGAGTACAAGAACATCTCATTCACCGTCTGGGATGTTGGTGGACAGGACCGTATCCGTCCTCTTTGGCGCTACTACTTCCAGAACACCCAGGGTATCATCTTTGTTGTCGACTCTAACGATCGCGAGCGTATTGGCGAGGCCCGTGATGAGCTCCAGCGCATGCTGAACGAGGATGAGCTTCGCGACGCCCTTTTGCTCGTTTTCGCCAACAAGCAGGATCTTCCCAATGCTATGAACGCCTCCGAGATCACCGAAAAGTTGGGTCTTCCCAGTTTGCACAACCGCGAGTGGTACATCCAGAGCACTTGTGCCACCAGAGGTGATGGTCTTTATGAGGGTCTTGAGTGGCTCAGTGACAAGCTCAAGAACCAGAAGCAGTAGTTTAGTCTCAAGTATCTTTTAAATTCGCTTGGGGGACGCGTTTTGAGGTGAATCTTCTCAGGCGTTCCCCAGGTGCCTAGATGTGTGAACTTACTTATTGTGTTTCTAAACCGATTTACTGTGGTCTATTGTGACTATAATTACATCTTATACCTTGAATAGCTGCGCAGTCCCTGAGGGTCGGGGTCGCACGGACCCTTGTGGGCTGGGGGGCTGCCGAGCTGCAGCGAGAGAAAAATTTTCTCGTGGTGAAATGCAATCACGGCAATTGGCATTTTAATTCACTAAATCAATGCGAATTGGACCTGTAAATATCTTTACAGTAGCCTCTCGAATTCGTTTCCCGCAACGACAGTGGGTCTAGTGATACTCCACAATATAAGAGCAATTGGACCGGTTGATAGGTAGGGTTATACCATGTATCTACTCAATTACAAGTATAAAGTGCTGTTTTGAGAGTTGCATTTTCAATCAGTGACTCGCAGGCCACTTAGGAGATCCCGGAGTCGTGATGCTGAACATGATCTCACACACAGGAATGACTGTTGTAAAAGCTAATAAATGTTTCACCAGATCGTGAAGGCTTAAATAAGACCCTGGCAGTGTTGATAACCTATCTACACCTCTGCTGAGGTCTGTAGGACTCAAAGGCCACCAGGTAAGGCCCTTAACGGGACCAGGAACATATAGGGATCAATGGCAAGTAATGGAATGAGATTATTATAGAGGAAATGCATGACAACACCTAGTGCGTATTTAACCCTGACTAGTAATAGCTTGGCCAGGTATACCGTGGTAGTGTCTGTCTATGGGTCTGGCTATGGGTATATGGCTCCACGAGTCTGCCAGAGTCTACGACAGTCGATATAGCACCGTTGGTTAATGCTCTTAGATCTCAGATTGCTCGTCCATGAAGAAAAATTAGGCCTCACAGACCCTGCATGAAGCGACCCACCATGCCTCACTTAGCTCAGCGACGCGTAATTCACGCTAATGGACAATATCCTCAAACTACCACTTGACGGTAGCCTGGTTACTGGTATTGATGAGGCCCCGATAGAAAAACTCCAGGTGGTCAAACTCCGGGAGATCCTGGCGTACTTGAAGGTGTGCGGGATCAATGCCGCCAAGGCGTATGTGAACTATCGCGAGATGGAAGCAGAGTGGGCCAAGACGGTCGCTGATGCACAGGAAAACAAGTTATTTGCAATTAGTCGGGAGATGCAAGAAGTCATGAATATTGTCACAAAATGCGAAAAGCTTGACCACGCGCGGAAATCGGCAATATTAAGCGCTAACAACAACTACACTTATGCTGGCGAGCTGGAGCCCGGAACGCTGCTTCAACAGGAACAAAACCGAGACCTCTTGAGTACGCAGCTAGAAAATGCACTCGAGCACGGTACCAGTAAGAGTGTTGATCCTTCCCAGTACTCACGCGCTACATTGACACCATTTACCGATATGTGGAAGCAGTGTATGGAACTTATTGATCCCAATGAAGAGTTCGATATCCAAATGTTTTTCGGTGAAGATGACCCCGTGTTCAGCGTCACCGTCTTGGCCACCACGTGCCCGATATCCAAGGAGCCGTACTTTAACGTGGTGCGCACCCGCTGCAATCACCGGTTCAACAAGTCAAGTATTGAAAATTCTATAGGGTCTGGACAGATGAAATGCCCGATCGCTGCTTGCAAAAATTATATTCGCAAAGGTGAATGGCAAGCCGACCCTGTCTACGAACAAAAGGTCAAGCTCATGGAAAAGAGGCGCAAACAGCAAACGCAAAGAAACCAAGAGGACATTGCGACCTTGGCTTAGCGTGCTGCGTGCTATTCACAGCATTGTCCGTTACTATGTATTTATTAAATAAGGCCTGCTCTACCTCTAGCTATGTTACTGCGCCTGAAGGATTCGTCAATTTTATTACGCAGGTATATCAATTAGCCAACGAGCTCAATATTTCCCTTGGACTAAGCTCCTAGACTCTTAACTCCTAGCTCCTAGACTTAAACTCCAATTTGAGGCCATCCCTCTCCCGCTTACACATGTTTCTGACCCGCAGTGAGTACGATCGTGGTGTTAGCACGTTCTCTCCAGAGGGGCGTCTTTTCCAGGTTGAGTACTCTTTAGAAGCAATCAAACTCGGAAGCACAGCCATCGGAATCCGTACCAGCGAAGGCGTGGTCCTCGGAGTTGAGAAACGAGTAACCAGCTCACTACTTGAAAGCAGCTCGATCGAGAAAATCGATGAAATTGACAGCCATGTTGGTACTGCATCTTCCGGACTGACTGCCGATGCCCGTACTCTTGTAGACCACGCCCGTGTCGAGGCCTGTAACCATCGCTTCAACTTTGACGAACCGCTCAGTGTCCAGAGTGTCACTCAATCTGTTTGTGAGCTTGCTTTGCGCTTTGGTGAAACAGGAGATGGTGAAAAGGCCGTCATGAGTCGCCCATTCGGTGTGGCGTTGCTGGTCGCCGGTGTCGATGAGGATGGACCTCAACTGTTCCACACGGAGCCCACAGGCACATTTTACCGCTACGAGGCCAAAGCGATCGGCAGCGGTAGCGAGGGAGCACAAACTGAGCTTCAGCAACATTACCACTCGAGCATGACCCTCGCAGAAGCAGAGATGTTGTTGCTCAAGGTTTTGAGACAGGTAATGGAGGAGAAGTTGGAGGCACGCAATGTCCAGCTCGCAAAAGTTACCAAAGAGGACGGGTTCCATATTTATACCGATAAGGAGATGGATAGTGTGGTCGAACGGTTACCCGAGGATAACCCTGAGGAGCAGGAGTGATTGGCAAGCGTAAAGGTTAGGCCTAGTAATTAGCTATAAATATGTAGAGAAGGATTCTACTTGGGTGGTCGTCCAGCAGCAGAGATCGTCTAGTGGAGGTCGTACAGCAGAGGCCGTCTAGGAAAGTCACTGCGCGAGATGCTCAAACTCCGGATACTCCCGGATCTTTGTTTGGAAAAATTTCTCCAGCTTGTTGGCATTCTTGTAATATGTCGTGGTCTCACCGTTATACCTGCGACAATTATCAAAAATCAGTTTACAGTCATAAGCAAACGCATCCATACTATCATACTGGTCATTCTCTAGTTTGGACTCCATTGTGCTGAGATCCATTGGTTCCGATATCAGGTCATAATAGTCTGGAACATCGTCTTTTGGCACTGGATGCATAAATGGCCATGCTGAAGGGTGGGCCTTGATCTCTCCCAAAATATGCTGCATAATAGCAAAATGGCCCTTTCTTTTGGGTCTACGCGCCAGGGCATCCATTTCTGGCGACCATCCAGCTTCGATTACTCCCGGAATGGTGAGGGGATCAATGGTGCTACCGGGCTGCTCCTTGAATTTTTCGATTCCCTTGTGAACAATATTGTCTTTTGAGTATTGCCGCATTTTCTTGTGAATGGCAATCTTTTGCAGTAAGAGGATCTTTCCAGCATCCAGGTACCGGATTCGTGGTACCATAGTACATTGCATCAGGGTACCCCCCTCATAGTCCTTGATGTAACCCTGCCATAAATGCCGCGGCAGAGATATGTCTTTGGTGAAGCCTTGCTTTTTGAAGTACCCAATGGCATAGTTGTCTGCATACGTCAGAAAATGCTTTATTTGGCTCGTATTCTTGACATAGTCCTTGAGATGGTTCATGAGATGGGCACCGTATCCTCGAACCTGTTCGGTAGAACTGATAGCACAAAACACGATTTCTGCAAATGTTCTGCTCTCAAATGGTCGGTACGCAATGCCTCCTACCACTACCATTGGCTTCCTTACCACTGCGATGGAGATGTGTGATTTATCGTAAACAAGACGCGAAATGTACTCGCGCGGCATCTTGGGGAGCTGTTTTTGGAAAATGTTTTTGAGACCGGTCAAAATCAAAAAACTCTCCTTGGTTCCATCGTTGTTTACCACCCGAAACTCGATATTCCCTTTACGTTCCTCGGTCATACCGGGTTTCTCTTTGTGGGTGTACTCTACACCATCAATCGTTACCGAGATATCTCCATCATTGTCTTCCTCGGCTGCCTCGAGTTGTTCATCTACTTTGACTTGTAGTTCCTCTGCTTCTTCTTTGGCCTCCATGTCAAGTTGGATAATGTGTGGAATGGCAGATGTGGCGGCGACAAGTGGCAAACTTTTCCCCGGTTGGAGCCAACCAAAAAGGAAAAGAATAAAGAAGTAATGAGCTTTTGAGAATACTTGGGATGTCTATCAGGCGCTTGATTCGAGCTAGACTTTGAAATCGCCATAACAGCAACGACATAGTCTCCGAGATCTTGTACCTTTAGCGTGGGAAGTCCTTCTACTCGCTGGTGCTTAATACTGAAGCTTTACGAGTAATTTCGAGCTAATCCACTCCAAAAGCTCAACGACTTGCTCATTTTTTACACAACGTGCAAGTGAACTCAAACACTCGCATTTGAGCTGCACCTCTCTGTATAATATCTGCACTCGTGCAGCGGACGCTCTCCACAAATAGTAATACTACACATGACACTTGCAGAGAGCTTTTGGTTTTGGGAATTGTGATATCTCAGATTAGAACTGTTAAGCAGTCTATTCCGTGAATACGGATCGCCACACTAAAAGGCTCTTAATTTGGGCAACTTCACGTTTGAAGTATACGCATACTGGTAATTATTGCGATCTCTTAACCTTAAAGTCCACAAAATCGCCCCTTTATCTGCCTAAGCGTGCAGAGGCCCCGCATGTACCTTGCAGTATTACTAGAGTGCAGCCTCGCACAAAGTTTAGTGAAAAATGAAAGAATCGAGCAATGAGTGTATCTCTCGAGATTGAGTTTACGAGTATCTTGAATCCCAGATATATATTTCTCGCGCAGCCAAATAACAATTCTAAAGCCAGATTTCATTTGAGTGGTTGACAAAACGGAGAAACTGAATTGTGTCTTATGCAGGTCTGTCTAAGATCCCAAAACCTTATATGCTCATCACCTGGAGTATATAAATCAAGGGAACTTCTAGAGGAATCATCATCAATGCAGTTCTCTACACTCGCCGCCTTGCTCGCTCTTGCCAATGCCGCCGCTAATGCTGAGGCTGATCCTATGCCTTGCCTCTGGCTCAAGGCAAAGCTTGGTCTCTGTGGAGGAGGAGGCTGGGGAGGCAACAATGGAGGCTACAACAACGGTGGAAGACGTGCAACTATGATTGTGTACACCACTGTCACCCCTGCACCTCAGACTGCCACTGTTACTGCCCCCTCCACTGTGACTACTACCATTCAGCAGGGTGGCTCCTGCAGACAGGGTGATACTGGAGCTAATGGTGCTGTTTGCGGCAACGACAATACCTTTACTGTCCAGACCACCCAGCACCGTACCGTCACTTCAACTGCCAACCGGGACACCACTATCACTGCTAATGGTGCTGTCCAAACCCAGACCATCTGGAAGGAAGTTTGTGCATCTACTGTTACAGTATGCAAATAATCTCGTAGCCGTATCGAATCAGTATAGTAATAGTTATCTTATGGTAAACTTGATAAAGATAGCATTTGGGTTGACAAAAAGTTAATGATAGTTCTTCCTAGTTGTCCTAAAATACTAGCGACAGACGTTGGCTTCAATCGACAATGTCCTCTGCCCAAGAGGCTTTCAGAGAGGTTACCACCCTAGATATCATGATTGATAAGTTAATTAATGCTAAGCTTTTATATTTTAAAAAACAGTTGAACCTGCGCACCCCGCTAGGCTTTTATTGGGGAGCCGACTGGAAGCGCATGCGAATACCCATAGCAGCCAATTCGCTGTCGAGATAGCGAAGGACAAATGGCAATGAGACTTTTGCAATATTAGAGCCACCAACGAAATGGTTGCCGAGGCCATCGTCCCAGACATCTTGGCCTTCTTCCTGTGAGCCCACAACTTTCTTGGCACAGCGGCGGCACCGTAATTGTGCTTTGGTACCGATGCGAGGAATAGTGCTTTGAACGGTGAGAAGCGAGCCACAGTCGCGGCACAAATTGCCCTGAGTATAATCTGAATTGTTGAGGAGACGGTCCTGCAACAAGTAGGCAGTACCATGGCCCAAAAATGCGTCACGCTCCATTTCACCAACACGGATACCACCACCGCGTTTACGACCCTTGACGGGCTGCATTGTGAGACGGTTAACACCGCCAGTGGAACGGACCTGGAATTTGTCGTTAACCATGTGACGAAGACGCTGGTAAAAGACAACGCCAATGTAAATATCCACGCGCAACTCCTCACCAGTAACACCACTGTACATGGGTTCATTACCATGATAATTATAGCCAGCAGCGCGCAATTGCTCGCCAAAATAATCAGCAGCGGTCTGGTCTTCGGTAAACTTCCAAGGAGTACTGTCCTGGCCGATACCATGCATAGCACCCGCTTTACCGGCTAATGACTCGACAAACATACCAATGGTCATACGCGAAGGGAAAGCGTGGGGGTTGATGATAACATCAGGTGAGATACCCGACTCACTAAATGGCATATCAATCTGGGGCCACTTTTGAGACAAGACACCCTTTTGACCGTGACGAGAAGAGAACTTGTCACCGATATTGGGGGTACGGTCCAAGCGGTATTTAACTGTGAAAGCCTGGAACTCAGAAAGACCCGATTCGTCGCTGATAAGCTTGACTTCCTGGATCCAAGCAGGCTCAGTAGAGTGATAAGTCTTTACCTTGGTTTTGCCAGTCAACTCATCAAAGTAGGCACAAATGGGGTCACCCTCATTGACAAGAGTACCAACAACAGGTAATCCATCATCATCGACAAAATTACGCCATTCTTGGGGCCAGCTATCATCACCAAATCCAAAGCGGGAAGTAATGGGGTCGTATTGACGGCGTGAAAGTGATAGATCAATCTTTTCGGTCTTGTAAACTACACCGTGGCCAAACCCACGCTCAACGGCGCTCTTGTTCAGGATCATGGCATCGTCCATATCGTATCCAGTGTATGAAATGACGGCTACGACCGCGTTAGTACCGTTAGGGAACTCGTCAAGACCATACTCGTCGTAAAGCTTGGCTCTTACAATAGGCGACTGACCACTTTGTAAACGGTAGAGCTTGTTATCGGAACGACACGCAAGCGCAGTACCAGGTGTGCCCATAGTTTGTTTACCCATCTGGCATTGGTACATATTACGAGGACTTTGGTTGAAATCGGAAAATGGTGTCATGTTGGCAAGAATAGACAAGATATTTGTGGGGTCGTACTCGACATGGCTGTGAATCTTGGTGTCAATCTCCTCAGGAGAGACGGCAATGTTCATGTAGACCTGCTCAAATGGACCGACCAAGTCCTCCTTTTGCAGTGCCAAATGCTTGACGGGTCTGATCATACGAGCGAGACCAGTGAATAAATACAAACCGGGGTACTGACCACCGTTGCTGGGGGGCACATAACCAATTTCGAGGGACTTGGGCACCTTTTGAGTGGTATCTTGGTACTTGACTTTCCAGAATCGGAGAGTCTCTGCAATGATTTTGGCTTGACGGTGCGAAGTATAACCAACAATGCGACCGTTGATTTGTACACATGCAATACCGGCACCACTAGCACTGGGCTTGACATCAGGCAATCCAAGCTCACGCAAAACCTGAATAATCTGGTTCTCATAATTATCAGGCTCATTGCAAACAACCTTGCACATGTGCGCCAAATGGTTCAGCAAACCACAGGGCGAACCATCGGGGGTGTGAACAGGACACAGGAATCCCCATGACTCGGGCAAAAGCTTACGAACAGTGGTGGTTTTAAGCTCAGCAAAGAAACTACCACGGTGAACCATACGGAAATGAGCCAAGAAACGGTGGAAATTAATTTTCTCGGCCACGACAGTGTAACCACTGACCTGCTGCAGATCGAGACCAGTTGGGGAGACCAAGTTACCTGTAGAGAGGAAATAAGCCATTTTGCGGCCAATGTCGTCATTCACGCGTGCCATCATACGAGTTAACCAGCGTTTATCATTGAAGTTAACTGTCTGACCGCGCGAAACTGCTTGGCGCACAACATCACCAAACTGGAGCAAGTTCTCTTCGATCTTTTCCTTGAGAATGATGCCATAAAGCAGACCAGGTAGCAGAATTTCTTGATGCTGAGCACTATCAGGATTATCTTGTGCACATTCGCCAGCAACTAATGCGTAAAGCTTGCGGATCATAAACAACAACAAGTTAGCTTTGGCGAGGTTATCACCGGGCAAATGGATGAGCACAATACGGTCAAGCACATACTCACCCACCTCGACATCGGAAAGGTCGGGGCTGACATTCATGACAATGCGGAACTTGCGACCGAGTAGTCTGAGGGCACTGACTTGGGACTCGCACTTGTATTTCTTGTAGTTACGCAACATGAGCTCGATACGATCAGTCAAAAACGAGTTTGTGGTGTCAGAACCAACGATTCCGTCAAAGATCTCGCGGTCGGTGATGGGCAACAGAGCCTTGAGGATCATCACTACGGGGATCAGGTACTCATTTTTGCGCCATGAGAACCGGAATGTGACTTGACCGTCGCGCAAGTAGTGTAATACATTTGTTTGAGAAGACTGGTCAGGGCGAACACAACGAATCTGGATACCAAACTTAGAGTACAAGTTACCACGGTTCTGGAACGAAGAACGCTCAATTGCCATTGGGTGGTTGCGACGTTGGACAATCAACATACGGATAAGTTTTTCAATACCATTGATAACAAAGTATCCACCCATTTCCTCGCTTTCCTCCCTAACCTTGACCAGTTCAGCCGGTGAGAGGCCCTGGAGATGGCAACGATTAGACCGCAACATAACAGGCACTGACCCGCATTCTTTAGTAACGTATTCAGTTTCGCCGTCGTTGACCTGATATGCAAAAACCATGGAGAAGCGGCCACGGTAAGAGGCCATACGCTCTCTACACTCTGCGGGAAAAATTCTGCGGTCTTGGGTTAACTTGTCGGTGGCGGGAACAGCAGGTTTCGCAAGTGAGACGGATTCAATCCAATAAGTAAATTTGTTGCCAAGAGGGGCACCATCACGGCTATCAAAAACAGTTTTTTTGCCGATCTGCTTGATGGCCTGGTCAAGTAAACCACCATTGGGGCCTTCAGTCAAGGCATTAAAGGATGCCACGTGAGGATCGATAGCATCGTGAAGAAGTTGGTATTTGGTTTTATCAGAGGGTGGTTGTTTGAAATCCCTGTCTTTTTCCAAGGTTCCAAACGACTCCATGTTAAGGGTGTGAAGTGAAATTTTTCGTTATGTAATATTTTCTGGGATTTGATCGGTAATAGAAAATAAGAAAATTGAATAGATTCTAGGGTAGAGGTATGGGTGAAGGGAGTTATGAAAATAACCGACATATAATGTTAGTACCCAGGAAATGAGATTCGTATGAATTGACCAACTGAAAAGCGCTGTTAGGAGTCTTAGGGCATATGCTTGAGGTCAAACATCGTTCGTCGCTAACGCGTACTAAACGCCCGCTACTACATGAAAATTGTGGTTTCCATTGATATTTCGACAGCTATAGAATGGCTTCCATTCCACAATTTTCTAACCCGTGTTAGCTATTGCTGCTCATGCATGTATATGCAGTCACCCAGCACACTAAATGATCCCGGTTCAATATAAATAAAGCACCCAAGTTACAGCTGAATTACAGCATATGACTCAATCAGCTCCTGTATCTGGTGCATCGCCTGTGCAAACACTTGGTATCTATTTCAGAGATACTCAGGTCGATCCCCTCTTCTTTAAATGGCTTTGCCGGCACAGCTATATGCCTCTCTTACTTGAATGCGTGGCAAAGCAGAACTTTCCAGAGTTTCAGCGACTAATTGACTGTGCACTACTTGAACACTTTGTCGAGAGCCAGACAAGAAGCTTCGACGACAAGAATACTCGTCAGAGTGTTGAACAGATAGGTAGTCAACATAACGGAGCACAATAGACCACATCCACGATATAGATAGATGAAGCGCCTTATATCTCATTAGCTCCCACCCTTTGAAAACTATATGGATAAACGCATAGCCATACTTGCCAGATTAAGTTGAGATTCTTGTAGTCAAGGTAAAGCAATGAATAGATCTCTACATATACTTCAGGTCACTTTAAAGCAGCGAATAGACTTCTACATATACTACTTTCTCAACTTTGCCCCCACGAACCTCTTGAAAGGAGCTTGGCGAAAACGTGGATTATCAGTGGGAGCTCGCGATCGACTTGGCGGGTGCCCAACTCTCGCTGAATCTTTAGTTTTCCAGTACCGGTTAAATGCAGTAGAAGCGCCAATTTTCACGCCTCTAAACTCACTAACTCTCCGAGCTACCTCAGCCCAGCTGTACGATTTAGGGTCATCTCGCAGTGCTACCAGGAGATCATCCGCCTCTTGAGTCCATCGGCGTGGTGCCGAGAATCTTATCTCGGCTCTAGACCGTACTTGATTCGATCTGGAGGGTTTGGCGTACCGCTTCCTGAGAGCACCAGCGGTAGTTTTCACGCCTCTCATATCGGATACGTACCTTGCAATGATACTATAAGGATAGTTTTTCCCTCGCCATTCAGACACCAAATCGGTAACTGCTTGAGGCCAGGAAGCACAATCAGAGCACTGTACTGCAGGGTCATGTTTTCGGCAACTGTCATTACTGGCGTTGCCAGGGCAAGGAACATCATGGTATGGCTCAAAGTTGACCTCATGAATTTCAGGAGATCTAGATACGATTGCAGAGGTATCTGATGCATCTGGCGATGGAGTATCATTTGCCACATGGCTATAGTCTACTACTGGGCTAAATACCGACAGAGAAAGCACAGTGTTTTCAGTAGGTCGGGAAGGTGGTGGCTCAATAGGGGGCTTCAAAGAAGTCTGCACTGTCTTTTCATAATTGAAAGAGTGTAAAACTCCAGCTACTTGTAGCAGATCTTTCCATGCAGCACTTTGGAGCAGAGGTGTTTGAGCCATATCCGGTGTCTCTGGTGTACTTTCAGCAGATTGAGGTGATGAAAGCTCAGGAGTGACCAGATAGTCATCTAATTGGGGATCATAGTACTCTTGCAGAGGTGAAGTCATGTAGTATAGTTTACTCGCATGTAGTATAAGTTATCACACAGGTAGAGTGAGGGTATGAACCAATATCTAATACCCAATACTGGCAAATAAAATAGAGCATTCTCAAGGGAAGGTGTGTGATTTATATTGTGAGAAACATGAGCCAATGGTAATATACAATGTGGAATGCTCTATGGGCCAGTTCATACATGAGATTGTTCGTGACATTGAGGAGCTTTCACACAGACTTTAACATAACAAGCATATTTATGTTATTGTGAGCGGATATGCTTTTTGTGGGTCCAACGAGTTAGTGTTTGTTTATATTGAAGATATAGACACATACATGCAGGTCTGCAGACAGATGTGGCTGTACTGTGAAGTACACCAGGAAGAGAATGACTGCTTTGGGAAGAGTTATTCTAAGTCAACTTGAGTGGAAACTAAGGGAAAGCTCTGATCAAGCTCTCTAGTAAGAAGCCGAGTATCGTGTATGCGTACACAAAAAGAAGTCCATGAAACCAATGGTACTAGGGCATCTGCTGCGGCAGATGCACCTAATGGGAACCACTGGTTGAGGCTGAGCACCGGACGGGAACCACTGGTAGGCGTTGAGCGCCTGATGGGTACCACTGGTGCGGAGTATACATACAAAGGGACCCACTGGTGCGGAGAATGCATCAGATGGGAGAAAATATGCTGCGGCAGGGGTTCAGTAGACTAACTATATAAACGCCTAGATAGCGCAATAGGCGTCACCTCTTTCTGGTTTCGCTGCAACCCCCATTGTTCGCTGCTGAAGTTATTATTGAAGAATGACTAGATCTACTAAAGACTTGACCGGCATCTCTATGGCCGAGCTTTCTAGCAGGTTGGGTACAAGTACCAACCGCTATTCTACTGTTTCTAGAAGTGGTCCCTTTCACAGGTTATGCGCCCTGCCGCTCCAGCTGCTGTACCTGAAGCAGTTTCTACTACTGGTACCAACTCAGGTACAACAACCGGCAACGATTCTGAGGTTTTGGCTACTTCTAACTCTGTGGTATCCACTGAGGTACCTGTAGCTCTGGCGACGATTGGCAATATATTAGATCCACACAGTACTCCGCCCTCTAGTCCCCCAACCAGTGATACTGATGGAAACTCACCTAGTGATCCTGACAGCTCTGATACACATCACAGCTCTGTGCCAAGTCAGTCCAGAACCTTTATGTCTCATAGGGCATCGAAAAACGCAAAGGGAGTCGAGGATGATGATCCCGAGTCGGATCTTGAGCAGTCTGGGCTCACACAGGGTACTGGGAAGATGATAGTAACTCCGCGTAAGATGCGGTATGAGAAATTGAAGGAAACAATCGAGCCGATTCTACACGTCCAGAAATGCCAGTCTTTCTCCACAGTTCATACGTGGTATTACAGCTGGACAATTGCTGTTCAATCCCTGTTTCGGGCCGATCCTAACTCGCCCCTGTACTCTGTCAAAACTTTTGAGAGTTTGGGCCTTAGCCAGGAGCTTTTAAACGGCCTATATGCTATAAAATTCGCAGAACCTAGCAAAATTCAGGAGCGCGCCTTGCCCCTGCTTTTGTCTAATCCCCCCCAGAATTTAATTGCCCAAAGCCAGAGTGTGAGAGTGGTACTGATAAGACGGCTGCATTTACTCTCACAATGCTATCACGTGTGATTCCTTCGATCCAACTGCCACAGGCTATCTGCTTGTGCCCCACCCGTGAACTCACCCGCCAAAATATTGATGTGGCCCGCAAAACAGCCAAGTACACGGATATCACTTCCAGCTTGTGGTTCTTGAAAGTCGTACAGATGGCAGCGGCCGTACGGCTCAGGTGCTTGTTGCTACTCCTGGCTCTCTGTTTGACGGTATTCGCCGCAAACATTATGACGTCTACAAAGTTCAGGTTCTGGTTCTTGACGAGGCAGATAACATGCTTGAATTGGGTGGTATGGACGCTCATAGCACTCGTGTTGAGCAATTTATGCCCAAACGTAACCAGTTAGTTTTGTTCAGTGCCACTTTTGACGATAATAGCTACAAATTTGCCCAGAGCTTCGTGCCAAACGCCAACGAAATTCGTTTACAGGTTACTGAGCTTAACGTCAAGGCCATCACTCAGATTTATATGGATGTAGAGTTGGAGCAGCAGAGGTTTGAGACTCTCCTCAAGCTTTATGGACTCATGACGATTGCGTCCAGTATCATTTTCGTTGCCCGCAAGGACACCGCTGATAAGCTTTACGAGAAGATGACCGAAGCTGGGCACAAGGTTTCTTGTTTGCACGGTAGCATGGTCAACTCTGAACGTGACAGATTAATCGACGACTTTAGATATAGTCGCTCCAAGGTCCTTATTGCCACCAACGTTTTGGCACGTGGCATCGATATTTTGAGAAGAGTTTATGCTACGCTTAACATCGGCGGGGTTCTCCTTGTTACTGATCCAAGAAACAGTAAGTCGAGGATCAGTGTGATGGGTGAGGTAGTCTTTGACCCAGTAATAATAGGTGGAATCACGCAAACCAGAGTTGTGAGGTTTCTCATGTTTAAGGGAGGTAATCACAGAGGTGCTTTCAGTAAAGGATTCCAGCGTAGAATCGAGCTCAGTAGAAGTGGAGGTAGTCAACAAAAACTTGACCAGTCTACACAAGTTGTCGGTAGATTTGACTCCTTGAGTAAGAGCTTGAAATTCGGATTCAGCAGCGGATAAGGATACGGTCTTCTGCTGAACTGATCGCCAGTCGACTAGACAATCATTCAACAAGGAAAGGTGTCCAGACACAGAACGACACTTGACGGTAGACTTCCAGGTAGTATCAGAATATAGTTTGAACTTGATACCCGAGGCTGGCTTATAATTGATAGTAAAGGGAATACCCATACCAAAGATTGGCCCAATTGCGATGTTGAAGAGTAGGGGTGAAATCGGGGACCCCTGGGGGATTCCTGTTCGCTCCAGTTGCTCACGAAATCGATTGCGGGTTCAAATCACCTTTTTTTTTTTTTCGAATTGGCGTGTATATCTATATATTTACAACAGCTCTACGCGGTGTATTTCTCGGAGATATATACTAACTTGTCCCAGTACCAAAAATTGTGAATTCCAACCAGTATGCTTTAGTATCCTCAGGGCTGAGCATTTGGTTAGGCCTACATTCCTCACTGCTACAAGTACTCCCTAAATCATATATTAAAATTTTAGAGGCATCATCATGCATGTCTAGTCGACCCACCCAAAACCGTTGAAAAATAAATACTACATAAGCGCTGTCAAGACTGCTTGTGACACACACAATCTGCGGCTGCTCTAGTTTTTATATCCAGCATCATGGCGATTTTGTTTATAGACTGTTATGATTCTTTCACATATAATCTTGTGAACCTCATCAAAAGTGCATTGCCCGACCAACAGGTAATTGTTGTGCACAATGATCAGCTCTCCGAGAAGCAGTTGCAGGATTTTCTCACCAGAGTCGAGGCGGTGATAGTGGGCCCCGGTCCGGGTAGTCCTCAAATCGCTAGTGATGCTGGAATTATTAAAAGTCTTTGGTCCATGGCCCATGAGGTACCGGTACTTGGGGTATGCTTTGGGCTTCAGTCGCTTGTACATGAGCACGGCGGCAGGATCCAGCGCCTTGAACAGCCACAGCACGGTCAGTATGGATTCATAAAACATAATAACGATGCGCTATTTGCGGGCATCCCTCAAAATTACAAGGTGATTCGGTACCATTCGCTGCACGCAAGTGATGCTGGAGAGCTCGAGGTTTTAGCAAGGTGTTCCACTGATGAACGTGTGATGGCTGTAAAACACCCAAAGTACCCGTTTTACGGTGTTCAATTCCACCCAGAAAGCGTGCTCAGCGAATATGGTGTTGTTCTCATAAAGAATTTCTGGAACCTCGCAAGCACCCTGAACTTCCAGCGTAGTATCTTGCCCAGCTGTAAAACCTCAGAGCTGGTCAAGTCGGGGATCCGCGTTGAGTCTTTGATCAAAAACCCAGGAGCCTCCAAAGGACCGAAAATTACCAAAGTTGATGAGACGCTAACACCTCTGGAAGTTTGCCAACACCTTAAAAATATTCAGCGGGACTTTGTTTTACTAGACTCGCGCGCCACTCCAGGTGAGTGGTCAATTATCGGTCTCATTGATTCTGAGACCATTTTCTTGAGGTCCAAAGGAGATAAAACGTATATTGGGCCGAAAAATAAGGAAGATACTTTTAAAGGCGATGCGTGGACTCATATTGCCGATTTCATGGCGCCCAGACTTGTCGCTGGGGATTTTGATTTGCCATTTATCGGTGGTCTCATGGGCTATATAACCTATGAAAAAGCATGTGGACTCATGGCGCCCTCTAATAGCGACCTTTCATTTGTGTTTATCGAGAACTGTATTCTGATTAGGCATGGGGATAACGCCGTGTACACTGTGGGTGAGTGTGGTCCAGACCTTAGCCAAGTGCCAGTCACTGTTTGCGGCGAGTTGCCTTCATTTACTGCTACTGTCCCTAGCGAATCTGATTATATTGATCAAATTAAGCAATGTAAAGAGTACCTTTACTCTGGTGACTCGTATGAACTATGTCTTACAGGACAAACCTTGGTAGAGTTTGAACAGCCTGTTGATGCATGGGAGCTATACAAACGGATCGGTACCAAGAACCCTGCTCCTTACGCTATATTTATGGATTTTGATGATGTTCTTGTTGGAAGCTCCCCCGAGCGATTTATGTCTTGGAACTCAGAGGGCCGATGCCAATTCCGCCCCATTAAGGGTACCGTAAAGAAAGCCCCTGGCGTTGACCTAGAGTCTGCAACTAGGATTCTCGGCTCTAAAAAAGAGCAGGGTGAAAACCTCATGATTGTAGACCTGATCCGTCACGACATTGGCCAGATTCTAGATCAGGTTTCCTGCCCTCAAGCAATGAAAGTCGAAGAGTATCAAACAGTTTATCAGCTTGTTAGTGTGATTGAAGGGAATATTAAATCGCAAAATGAGTATAGTGGAGTTGACATTTTGCGTCACTCACTCCCGCCTGGATCAATGACTGGCGCGCCTAAAAAACGATCTGTGGAGATCCTCCGGGATATCGAAAAGTCACCGAGAGGCCTTTATAGTGGTGTGGCCGGATACTGGAGCCTGAATGATACTGGAGACTGGAGTGTCGTTATCCGCTCAGCTTTCCAATACCGCGGCGAGACTAGCTGGCGTTTAGGAGCTGGGGGTGCCATTACTGTCTTGAGTGATAGCCACGAAGAGTTTGAAGAGATGAAAACTAAACTTCACTCTGCGTTTCAGGCATTTTAGAGCTCTAGGTGCCATAAAACATGTACATATAACGCAAACGCGATGCCCGGCATCAATTGTATATACAAAACGTTTACTCTCTTCCTCTAGTGAGTTTAAAGTAGTTATTAAACTTGGTAGAGTCATCTAATCCTGCCATAATATCCTTTTGGACATCAGCCCACTGAGTCTTTTGTTGTCTGGTACCTCTTGCATTGAGGTCTTCCTGCAACCACTTGAGGGCCAGTTCCAATAAAGGCGAGCCTCGGGTACCGTTTGTTGGGTACTTTGCAAGCAATGCATCCGTGGTGTCTGCATCCTTGACACCACCCAAATGCATGTGAACAATATGGGTGGGCCATCCACTAAGTCCATCAAAGATATGAGTAGCATAGACAATCTGACAGGGACGATCATTGGTCTCTTGCTCCAAAAAGTCAAGCAGCCGGGCACGAACGAGCACATCCAGGTCGACTGTGACCTCATCGAGCAGCAGTGTATTCCAGGGACGCAAAAGTCCCATACAAAGCTGTACGCGGCGTCTTTCACCGTCTGAAACAGCGTTCATATGCCAATTGAGATCAATATCCAGAATATCAATCAGCTGGTCACGGCGTTCAGGAAAAGCATCACCGCCCACAGAAGCAATCAGCAAAGCGACACCGACATCGCGACGAACTGTTGGATTTGCAGCCCATTCGGTTCCTAGATAAGTGGTGGCAGAGGTTGACTCACGGAATGGATCGGCTCCATCGACACTCACTGCGCCGGCCTTTGCCAAAGTTTTACCGGACAAGACCCGCAATAAAGTCGATTTTCCTGCTCCATTGGATCCAATCAATAGAGTACGGGATCCAGTGGGCAAATTTAGCTTGATATCGCTAAGCCCAACTGACCCATCGGGAAATGCATAGTAGAGGCTATTAGTGGTAATCATTGCTGATTAGCGGGCCTTGAGTCGTAGTCATAGAGGCTTGAGTCTCAAAGCCAAAACGAATGTAGCGTGAGAAAATCACATGAAAATAAAAATCACGAGCAGGTGACTGAATCAAGTGGTTCTATGAGTGGGGGCTCTGATGACCACGAGTTTAGAAAATAGTATAAACACCAATGTTAACACTGATTGCACAATAGAACACCATGTGACAATGCAATTGGTAGCTATAAACAAATAGACCAGATCACCACAGTAGCGGCGTATGAGTTATGTTAGTGAGATGCTAACTCACTTGGGCGCACTTCCCCTACTAATAACCTGGAGCTCGATTTAGGAACCACGAACCCCACACATGAAATTAAGTAGGACGATTCTCTCAGCAAGCGAGACACTCGTCGGTGCTGCGGGGGTGCGTGGTAAGTATTCCCTAATCTCTCGGGTGTTTGTAATTGCGCTTTGAGCTAAGCCTCCTCCTTTAAGACTAGATAATATGGCTCTTTTAAGTTAGATTTTGTATACAATTACATGCAAACCCGGATTTGTGGCCAAGGCTTCTTTAAATTGCGCCCCCTTGGGCCCACGCCCTCTACCTAAAACGGATATTCGAGGTTTTAACGGCAGAGGCGATCTGCGGAAACTGCATTTGAATCACCGGTGTTTCATCTAGTGTACCGTCTTCAAGAATCAAGCGGTACTAAAAAGCCGTAAATTGTAAGAGAAAACTATACACTCACTCGCGCCTCCTCGATGGCCGCTAAAATGTTCAAAAATTTCGGATCGAATGAGCAACAGTTTAGGCTTTTGACCGCTGCAAGCTATACGCATAATGACGTCTAGACATGCATAACCCACATTTTTTAAAAGACACAAAAATCCCCGAGTTTTGGCTGGCGAAGGATATTTCTCTACCGGTAATTAGGGAATATCGCGTTTAAAATCACTAGTACTATATACATACAAAACTAATACGTTTTTACCCCGAGAAAGTGTGTCTCCGGCTTCCTCTCGCCAGGTTCACTTGATAGGCAGGGGTTAGGGTTCAAAGGACTGTAGCGTTTACGGTCCTTATAACCGACGGTCAGGCTGCTGCGGCGACCTACGCTGAGACCCTTTTTTTTTCGGCTTAACATGCAGGGCTCTATCATCGCACCGGCTCTGGCTGTATTGGCCTATGCCTATGCCAGTAAAGAAACAGATCAAGCATATGTTCCCTACAATGTTTCATGCCCCGACAATGCAAACTTCATCCGCAGCGCCAACTCCCTCAGCTCCAGCGAGGCCGACTGGGTATCTGGACGCGATGAAGTCACCAGACCTGCGCTCATCGATTGGTTAAACAACTCAAATCTCACCGACTTTGACGCCAGTAGCTTCCTCTCCAACCAGACCATCCATGTTGGAATTGCCTTCTCTGGTGGTGGTTACCGCGCAATGCTGAATGGCGCCGGTCAGTTCGCCGCACTCGATAATAGAACTGATGGCTCCACTGAGTCCGGCCACATGGGCGGCCTCGTTCAGGCTGCAACTTATGTCTCTGGCCTTTCTGGTGGCAACTGGCTGTTGTCGTCGTTGGTAGTCAACAACTGGACAAGCGTTCAGGATCTTCAGAACTCTAAAGATACCTGGGACTTGAAGCACTCTATCCTGAACCCTGGTGGTATTAACATTTTCAAGACTGGTTCCTATTGGGACGATGTTAGCGATATGGTCAAGGCAAAGGGTAGTGCTGGCTACAATACTTCTATTACCGATATTTGGGGCCGCTGCCTGTCCTACCAGTTTTTTAATTTTGGTGATTATGGTGGAGCAAACGTTAGCTACCACTATGTACGTGAGTACGATGCATTTACTAGTCATAACATGCCCTTCCCCATCCACGTTGCTGATGGCCGTGCTCCTGGCACTTCTATTCTCGACACCAACTCCACGGTATTCGAGTTCAATCCCTTTGAGCTCGGTTCCTGGGACCCCTCTGTCTACGCGTTCACAGATCTGCAGTATCTCGGCTCGGAAGTTGACAATGGTAGCCCCTCCGGCGATACTTGTGTAAACGGCTTCGACAATGTTGGTTTCCTCACCGGTACCTCTTCCTCTTTGTTCAACCAGCTCATTCTCCAGCTCAACTCCTCTGGTCTTACCGGCGTCCTCTACGACCTTGCCGAAGACTTGCTCTCTGATTTGGGCAATGATGGTGACGATATCGCTGTTTATGCTCCCAACCCCTTTTACAACATGGAGACCGTCCAAAACTCTATCACTGAGAGCAGAGAGCTGGATCTTGTCGATGGTGGTGAAGATGGCCAGAATATCCCCATTTACCCATTGATCCAGCCTGAGCGTAACGTAGATGTGATTTTTGCCATGGACAACTCTGCAGATACCAGTGATTCTGATCCTCAGGGTGCTTCTTGGGCTAATGGTACCTCGCTCGTTGCCACCTATAACCGCCAGTTTGGTCACCAAGGAAATAATACCATCTTCCCTTATGTGCCTGATCAGGAAGGATTCGTGTATGGTGGCTTAACTGAGCAGCCCGTTTTCTTTGGATGCAACCGTGACAACTTGACCAGCTTGTTCAACGAGTCTCTTGCCGAGGAGGACCGCCACTATCCTCCCGTCATTATTTACTTTGCCAACACTCGCCACTCTTATAATAGTAACACCAGTACTTTCAAGATGTCTTATGATGCCGATGAGGTCGCTGGTGTTATCGAGAATGGCTACAACTTGGTGACCCAGAACAATGGTACTCTTGATTCTGAGTGGCGTACCTGCGTTGCTTGCGCAGTTGTGTTGCGTGAACAGCAGCGTCGTGGTGTCTCTCCCTCTGAGCAGTGCCAACAGTGCTTCACCAAGTACTGCTGGGATGGCAGCCGCAATACTTCCTCTGATGGTAGCGTTGGCCGTCGTGATGGCAAGAGCAATATCGTTGATGCCGCCGCTGCTACTGGATCTGCCGCTGCGAACCCTACCAGCTCCAAGAGTAAGAATGGTGCTGTTAGTCTCGCCAGTGGCGGTCTTATGACCTTGCTAATGTCTGCTTTAATCATGGTTGCATGAGCTGTGCTTTAAAAGTGCCCGTCTAGTTTAGTCAATCTTGTATCCTAGCTTTGAAAATTTGTTTATTCAACGCCAAAGAGAGTGTACTCGGTTTGTTGAGCCTTCGAGTCGCAAAATACTGATGGTGCCTCAAGAGCTATACGAGAGGCGACACTAACAGTGAGTACCCCCAAACAGTTGAATGTGTCTGGTCTGTGGCGCTAGCGAAGATTATACTCATGTGTAAGGTCCTTGACCTGGAAATCTGTTTTCGAGATGTTGGAAAATTCTAACAACTCGTGAAATGCCGCGTCCAAGTGTGGTCAAGCTATGGAGCCTGAGATACCAGCCTCAAATCGGTCAGGTTCGTGATGTGCAACTGTAGTGGTAAGTATTTTACATGAATAGACATCAAGTATTAGTTGAGATTCTGATCACCTCACTCAAAGTCGACCGTATCGAGACGGGGCTATTCTTGTACCCGTGTGTTAGGATGGATAGCTCGAGGTCTTGAGGTTCTAGACTGAAGTGAATATGATTTCTCAAACAGTTTATCGCCATTCGTGCACGGAAGGATTCAATTTAAAGATAGCGACGAGTCACAGCCAGCAGCCTGAACGCATCCCAACAAATGGTGATTGTAATCGATAACTTTAGAAAGCTAAACAGCGAGTAGCCTTTTGATACTGATAAACTCAATCAAATCAAGCCCTTTACCTATCCATCCTTTAACTCGCTTCAATATTGTCCCCGAGTATAATGAGAAAAACCGCTGTCCCGTAATACATATGCCTGTAAATTAGTTATTATTGACATTGAACGCTCCAAATACACTCACAAGAGGGCTCATACTCCCATTCATGGTCACACTCAATAGAAAGCATATTCCCACCAGAAGCAAAAAAATAAACGTGCATTACCTTCCGTTCTCGCATCGTCACCGACTGCAATACTGATTAAGGCTCTACCGGGCTTAAGTATGACTGATCAGACGGGAAGTCCTGAACCGCGGTGATTTGAACGCACCCGATGTCGTTTTTCGTGTATTTGGTTTGGAGGTGAGTTTAGCGACTAAAAAATCGCAAAAACGGGGTACGCGAGGGAGAACAATGGTCCTTATCGCTCTAATACTACCAAAGATTAAATTCTTTGTCTCCTCACGCTAAAAATATTTCATTTGTTGCAGAATTCTCCCTAGAAACTGTCGTCCGGGGATACCAAGGAAGCATGGCATTTGGTATGATGAACAGGATAAGAGTATAGCAGCAGGCTACCTGGGCTATTCAGTGCTACTTTATATCTCCAAATATACCAAAATTACCTTGATTTGTAGCACGCATGAACGTGGAGCCATCCGAGTCTGACTATGAAGCCCACTACTCTACTTCTAATAGCTCGCTAGTTTGCTTAAATATATTTCTAAATAGTAAGAGCAATACAACTAAACTCATGCTGGTGCTAAGCACTATCTGACTTCTTCTTCTTCAGATACATTTTGCGAAGCTGAGCACTGGGAACAGCTTTGGGCCAGAAGAATCTCGCATAAGACCACAAATGCTTACACTCTTTATTGTCTTCACTCTTAACCAAGCCATCGATATGATCACCAACTGCCATGAGGTGTTTCTTGAGTTGAGTAGCATACTCGGCCTTGGGCAGGTGCTCAGAATTACCACGCTTGAGAGACTTGAGGTCGCCCCGAACAGGATACATTTTCTCCTTGCAGTCCGCTTCATCCATACTGGCATACTCGGGAGCTTCATCATCATGTGTTTCGTTTGATGTGAGGCTCTTGGGAGTAGCAGGTTTGGGCGAGTCCACGCGCGGTGAGGCAGGCTTCTCTTTTTTAACAAACTCACTCTTTGGGGAGGCTGGCTTTTCCTTCTTGGCAGTCTTTTGCTTACTTGAATTGGTGCCGGAAGAAGGAGGTGCAGAGGTGGAAGCCTTCTCGACCTTGAGTTTCTTGGCAGAACTAGCTTTATTAAGATCAGCCTTGCGCTTACGGGGAGCAGGACGAGGAGGCGCAGGTGCAGGCACAGAGTCACCATTCACTACCGTAAATAGATAGTCCACACGACGCCCAAGATGCACAGCACTAGGAGATAATACAGCAGCACGTTTCTTCTTGTCTGTTGAATCGTCGCCATTTGTTTCTTTCTTGGCGTCTTTAGCATCATCTTTTTTGTCCTTTTGTGCATCCAGAAACATTTTGTCGCCAAGTTTCAGTAGCGGGTCATCACGAATATGCGTCCACGCACCGTATCCGTACTTGCGAACACCAAGCAGCAGCCGTGAATCCTCTTCAATACCCCACTCACAATTCCAGTCATTAACGCCCTTGATTTTTTTGTCCAGGATCCATTTGTTATCATTAGGAATATTGTCCCGGAGATTTTGCATATCAATTGGTCGCTGAAGAATGAAATCAGCATTAAGGTTCTTGACTCCACGGAAACTGAAGAGAGTTGCACGCTTATCCTTCTTTTTGGCACCACCTTCATTGGCTTGCTGGCTCTGGGCCTCTTCTTGGCGAGCCTCTACTTCCTTTTGTGCAGTGGCCACCAAATCGACCCATGCTTCCTTGATGAGATCAGGTTTGCGCGAGGGAAGGTTACCTTCATTGAACAATTTGGTCCACATTGAGTTGATATCGCCAAATCTGAGAATCGCCTTGTAGAGAGACCGAATCTCCTTCTCGGATAGAGGTGCAGTTGCCATGGAGGCTGCAGCAGCCTTGCGTTTTGAATCCTTTTTACTTAGCTGCTGCGCGGTATCTTCTTCCTCCTCAAGTTCAGCACCCGCAAACGCGCCTGCCTGAGTAGTTTTACGCCGCCTGGACATCTCAATCTCCTTTTGTAAGAACTTCTCTTCCTGCTTGACGCGCTCCTCTTCTTTTAGTTTCTTAAGCTCATCATCCGGGATAATATCATCCCAGGTGTACTCGGCTTTATAGTCTGTAACCTCAAATTGCTTGAGGAATTCTTCACCGCCCAAGTGTGATTCGCCAATCTCAGGAGTGGTAATGTGGTCTTCAGCAACGTTCAGTACCTCGTCCAGGTTCATGTTTTCAAGCTTCTTTTGGTTATCCTTGGCTTGGAACATGCTTGAGGCACCAAATTTGAGAATTTCTGAGAGCTCGGAGCCCGAAGGATCAGCTGCACCCTTTTGCTGGGACTTATCGGTGATACCAAGGGAGATGATGGCGTACTCGAGAATCATCTTCTTGCGCGCCCGCTCCAGAACTTGTTCCTCGATAGTGTCCTTTGAAACAAAACGGTACACACTCACATGCTTCTTTTGACCGATACGGTGGGCACGCGCCATGGCCTGCAAATCTGCCTGAGGGTTCCAATCTGAATCAAAGATAATAACTGTATCGGCAGTCATCAAATTGATACCAAGACCACCAGCTCTGGTACTCAGTAAGAAACAGAAATCGGGCGAATCGGGTTTATTGAAATGGTCAATGGCAATACGACGCGTAGTGGCTGGAATAGTACCATCGAGACGCTGAAAGTTATAGCCACGTATTTGCAAATAATCTGCGAGGATATCAAGCATGCGGACCATCTGCGAGAAAATTAGCACACGGTGGCCATCTTTTTTGAGTCTCGCCAACAGTTTATCCAAAAGTACCATCTTACCCGAGTTCATGATCATGCCACGGATCACGTCTTCACGGTTTCTGATTTCGCCAACACTGGCATTATACTGATTTTCGGCATTAGGGAATAGATAAGGGTGATTTGAGGCCTTTTTGAGTTCAGCAACCACATTCAAGAGGTTCATTTGGTTACCGGTAGACGCGCCCTGATTGAGCGCAGAGTAGTTTCGAGTAAGAATATTCTTGTAGTAGTCTGTTTGCATATCACTTAGCTCCACACGCAAGATCCGTTCACTCTTAGAAGGGAGCGATTTCTCGACATCTTTTTTGAGACGACGCAGGATGAACGGCTGCAGTGATTTGTGTAGTTTGCGAATATATTCTTCTTGCTCATCATCTGGTTGCTCAAAATTGATTTCCTGGTCAATTGCCAACTTTCCAGGCATAAGGAAATCGACCAATGCTGCCAACTCTCGGATGTTGTTTTGGAGGGGAGTACCGGTGATCAACAACCGATTTGCGACTCTGAAACTTGAGAGCGACTCATAGAGCGCAGACTCAGCATTCTTGAGACGGTGCGCCTCATCTACAGCCAAAAACTGCCACTTGACTTCTCCCAAAATATCGCGGTCTTTGAGAATATACTCGTAGGTAGTCAATAGAACATTAAACTTGGGCTTGCGGTTAGCAGCAGATGGATTAACCCAAAACTCATAATCCTGAATAGTTTTACGGGCCTTGGAGTTGCCCAAATAAGTGATATAGTTGACATCAGGTGCCCAAGTCTCAAAGGTCTCTTGCCATGCCGGGACGGTAGACAACGGTACGACCACCAAATGGGGTCCATTTTGCTTACGGCCGTAAATAAGCCAGCTCAAGAATGAAACAGTCTGCACAGTTTTACCAAGACCCATCTCATCGGCAAGGATTCCATTCTCGTTACGCGACCACAAGAACGCCATCCAGTTGATACCCGTGAGCTGGAAATCTCTGAGCTCGCCTCCAACAATGTAGTTTGGCTGCTTTGACATTTTTGCGAAATCAGGACGGCCATTAACTGGATAGGAAACACCATGCTGAGGACTAACTTTGGACACCTGGCGGTTCTGGAACGCTTCCACTTGGTCAGGTGCAATATCGGCAACGAGAGAAGCATCCTCCCAAGTACATTGATCATAATAAAGACGCTTCCACTTGACAAAATATTGGAGCGAGACATGCCCATCAGCATCAGCGATACGATCAGACAAAACAATGCGGTCTACAGTCTTGAACTCCTCAAACGATTCACGCACGCGCTCGCGCTCAATGTCCATGGCCTCGATATCTTCTTGAGTGGTGAGGGGATCAATGCGAATCTCGCGATCTTGCAGCAGGGTCTGGCGAATATAGTTTTCAATTTTGCGCGCACCCTTGTATCCGTTGGCATTTATCGACTCCCAAGTCTCCCAGGTATTGTGTAGATGACTGTAATCGTTCCATTTTACAAAATACTCAAAGTATTTCTTGGGATGCTTGTACGCGAGGTCTTCTTCTTTAGCCAGCAGAGTAGCGAAATCGGGGTTGATGCGATGGTCCAAAACGGTCTCAATACCGTCAACCGGCTCCTGTTCAACAACTGGGACCACCTGGTAATCGTCTTCGTCAAACAATTCCTCCTCTGGCTCACTCTCGGTTTCATCCTCAGTACTGGACCCGTAGTAGTCGCGTTTCTTGGCCTTGGACTTGCGTGGGGCACGTGCCGGAACAGTCGCAGCCACATTAGCTTTTTTACGGGGTTTTTTCACCGTTGACTTCTCGAAATCACTTTCTTCAGTTTCAGACTCTTCACCGCCATAGCCGAGCTCATCGTCGCTAACGGTACCGCGTGCGCCATTCCTTTTCGTGGCCAAGGGTTCATCATCACTTGAATCAACATAAGCAGATTGTTGAGCTCCAGAACGGCCTGATCGCCGAAGACCATACAACTCTGGATTGAGGTGATAGTCCATTGGCAGCACAACGTTGAGTTTGTAAGCCACAACGGGGCTAAAAGCACCGCTAGGCGAGGCCATGAGGGCCCACAGCTTCTAAAGGAGCTGGCCCAATGGTCCTGTAAACTATTTTCTTCAAATATATAGATTCGGGGGTTATTGGATCACTATGGATGTTCAAGTGTTGATATAAACCAGCGGGATAGAGGGCCAACTATCTCCATTTGAAGTTTGTTGAGAGGTGTATAAACAACATCAAACGTCTTTTAGCCCTTGTGCCCTTTGTAGTGACCAAGTAGCAGGTCTCTACTCTCGATAGCTCCACGAGGTAGGGCCCCAGCTAACGCGTAGCTCATCAGGGGGTAAACTTGTGCTATGCCTGGTATCCCAGCTGACAAGTGGGTTCTTTGAATCTTAGAGCGCTCGCAGCACTGGTTAGACTCACCACGAAGCAGTTGGGAGAAATCAGGGATGCCTGAACCTTCAACCGGCCAGAGTATGCTCGCTTGGTACTATAAAACCAGTCTCAGTGTAACAAAGTACCTAAACCAAGCCATTAATCCCATACTCTCAGCCTGCTAAGGGCGCGTGCGGTAAAAGTCAGACCTCAAGCAGGCTATGTTCGCCTGAGAAGTGTTACAGCCAGCTGTAGATCGAGGCTGGTGCAACAGCAGCTGAATAGCAAAACCAGCTCCTTACCAAGTGTACTGATGGACTTCATGAAACCCGAATATAGTAGGCATCAGGCACAGTGGTAACAGAGTCGCCCCAGGCCTCTGTGCTTTGCTGGATGGTCTCAGTAGAGGCCGTAGCTATTAATTAGCCGTTATATCACCGCAATATGGTATGGATCCCCCGAATCTTCAGCACACTCCACCAGCGCAGCTCCGGGACGAGCTAGTGGGTTTAGTTTTCGGGGCGGCTTGTAGCCTGTACGCTAGACATTCAAAGTAAACCCTCTGGTGAAATATAGGCCAGAAAGCGACCAAGTATCAAGGCCATCAGTGAAGGCCACTTAAAATGGTCCCCATTACAGCTCAAAGACTACATTTCAGGGACCTCAAGGACCTTCACTAGATTAGATCCAATAATAACGAGATAATGGAGATGTATCTGTATTCAAAAAAGCATTTCAGGTAGATACTTCTACAAAGAAGCTCTAGACCTCACCAAGAGGACGCGGGCCCTATTCATCCACCCATAGAGGGGGTCAATAACCACTGAAGTGTCAATCCTAGCCGATCATACATCGCAAATCAAGGCCAAAACATCCCAAAAATACTCAAGGAAAGCGGAAACTCGCTGGTGGTGATTCATACATGGCTTTGGGACAAGCCACGTGGATCATACCTAAAAGGCACGCGATACCAACCAAGATGTAGACAGGAAGTGGCTACTATAGTACGCATAACGGAACATCTATTGCCTCTTCAAGCTTTAAACGCTATGCTTGCATGTCGAGTTGAACGAGGGGTAGGAAGAGGAGGGGTTAGGCCAGGGTAGCAAATAGGGGATTATCCGCGCACGTACAGATGACTGCTCACCTAATAATAACATAGTTCACGTGATATTGGGGCAAGTGATCGACGAAATAATCAGATGCTGGTGAACTTAAATCGAATGTGGATAATATGGGCAGAGCAAACGTCATTAGCGCATAGTGACTGGATTGGGTAACCTAGTGGTGTGCGACGTCAGCATCAAAAGGGGTGTGGTGAGCGTGCATTGGGCAGGGTAAATGCGCCACAATTGTATTATCGCCACCGAATATGCGCCGCACTGCTATCGATGCCTCGTGACCGTGTTACCTAAGCAGATATATATACACTCATGGGGTTATGCAACTCCCCCTTCGTATCCCCCACCGAGAGAGACACCACAACCTGTTGAAAGCTTCAAAGAGGCAAGCGCAATCCCACTGACTAGATCCACCAAGAGAACACCTCAAGTTAAAACTACATCCCACGAATTCGAATGTACTCCCGTGAGTACGAGGAGATATCTGTGCTGAATGCGGGGTCGTATGGCACAGTTAGTCTGGTTGAAGATCGTCGTAAGCGCCGTAAATACGCCGCCAAGCGCCTCAACAAAGGTAATTGGTGGTGCAAGTGTAACTGCGCTAATGAAGCTCGCCATGAAACCAGAGTTAGAGCCATCATCAAGACGCACCCCAATATCTTGAGAATGGAGGACTCCAAGGATGATGACCTCCTTATTTACGAGTACTGCCCTCGCGGTGACCTCTACGAAGCCATTAGGAGAGGTGATATTACTCCGCAGGCAGCACGGCATGTCATGCTCCAGCTGTGTGAAGCCGTCGATCACTGTCACCGCAGGGGTGTTTGCCACCGCGATATAAAGCCAGAAAACGTACTTATTGGCTCCGATAACCAGTTTAAGCTTGGAGACTTTGGTTTTGCTTCTATTGGAAGATGGTGCACCGATTTTGGAACCGGTTCCGAGTCCTACATGGCCCCTGAATGCTTCACTGGCAAAGATAAGGACAAATACGATGCTGAGGCTGCTGACGTATGGAGTTTAGGTATTGTGCTGCTAAATGCGTTGTTTGGCCGGTGCCCCTGGAAGCAAAGCACCACCAAGGACAGCAGGTACGCCGAGTTTGTAGAGTCTCGCGAATCTCTCTACGATAACTTCCCCCACCTGAGCCAAGATGTATATGAAGCTCTTGTCTTCTCCCTCTGTCTGGACCCCAAGAAACGGTCGCTTGAGAAATTCAAGCGAGCGATCCTCAATGTCGAGGTCTGGACCACCAAAGAGGAATTGGCCCGTCTCAGCCTTACCCGCGAAGCAGTACCAATGCCGTCATCTCCCCGTAAAACAGGTTCCCGTCCTCCATTGCCGTTGCCGACCCCTCGTATGGGCATGAACTTGAGTGATGTGGAGGAAGAATGGGATGATGGCTCCAGCTATTCAAGCACACTATCGCACCGTTCGCGCGCTGCTCCGTGTGGAATGTTTGATTTTGATGAGGAGCTCGAGCAAGAGCTGGAGACCACGATTGTTTACTCGGACCCTAGCGCCGAAGCTCCCGAGCTCGAGCACTCTCCTGAAACAACTGATACTTCGAGCGGTGAGCCACATGGCACGTATCAGCAACTTCTGAGTGCTGTGGCGAGTGCTCCGATGCAAACCACTAGCTGCTCATGGGCCGATATCGACGAAGAGTTTTACCCCAATGTTCGTTGGGGACCCCCGGGTAGCAGCGTAAGTTGACACGCGACTAGTGAGCTTATCACTAGTTGCCGGCACCCGGTGCTGGCAATCATCAGATGGCTCGATCCATGACTCTCGGCCGCCACTGGTACCTTACCTGGTATCCCACCCTCCCTTGACACTCCTAAAGCTGATTAACTCTAGAATTTAGCTAGAATTAGATACTGTCAGCTCCTTATCTAGGCTATTTATATACATAAAATGATCAAATCTCTTTATTAGCTCTCCTCGAAATGTGCCCTGCTCGGTAAATGCTGTCATGTATGTATCTTCAGCACTTATACCGACGCACATACAGCTCTATTCAAAAGCCACGCTTGGTCTGGCTAGATACTCGACATCCCGTACCACGTGCACGAGGATCTTATCGCACTCGGAGCTCATTTGAAACTCAAACGATCCGGCTAAAATTGGGTACTCATGTGGAGCTAAATTAAGACTTTCGAGTATTTTGCCGGGACTGAACGGTGCGTACCGCTCTGTACGATCTCTCTCGTGAGTAGTGCGCCAATGCACTTGAAACAACCGATCCTCGATCTCATGGGCTTTGGATACAGTTGCACTCAGAATGGAGATTTTTGTGTGGGGCGGAAGTATAAATAGCATGATTCCCGTTTGAAGAATCCTCGTACTCACCCGATATGCCCCCTTGCCGTGCGCCTCAATGGCATGGGTCTCGGGGAATAATTTCAGTGTAACATTGGGGTGCAGCAGGGAGTTTGGCAGCGACTTGTCGAGGAGATGGGGAATTCTACTGTGTAATTGATCAACTACACTACCGAAATTCGCCAGCTTCTCGGCGGTACTAATGTACCGGCGCGAGACACGGATAGCAGTCCGCATAAGCAGGGTGTGGGGTGACAGGGAGCCAAGGGTTTATGAAGCAACCATCCGCGACGATCCGACAACCAAGTGGGCTACAATTTAAACACTCGGATAATGTTACGGTGAGAGTTTGAGGAGCTGATAGTGGCGGCCCAGTAGCGCATAATGATGCTCTACAACGCTCAATTACATCCACATCCGTCAAACTTATCTATATAAACTCATTTGTAAATTCAAGCTAATATGGTGGCACTTGTCAATCAAGCTAATGGCCTAGGAACTCCATGCCTTGTACTGGTTGATCAAACCACTGGTACTGGCGTCGTGGCTCTCAGTCTTGCCCTCGGTCTCCAAATCCTTTTGAATGGCCTTGGCAAGAACCTTACCGAGCTCAACACCCCACTGGTCAAAGGAGTTGATGTTCCAGATGGCACCCTCAACAAAGGTAACGTGCTCGTAGTAGGCAATCAAAGCACCCAAAGTAGCGGGTGTGATCTCCTGGGCAAGGATGGAGGTGGTGGGGCGGTCACCCTTGAAGATCTTGTGGTTTACAAGCTCCTCAGAAGCACCTTCAGCCTTGACCTTGCCAGCATCCTTACCAACCATAAGAGCTTCGGCTTGAGCAAAGAAGTTGGAGGCCAACATGCGCTGGTGCAAGTTCTTTTGAATGGGGTTATGGCTCTTTGCGGCCAAGATGAAGTCGGAGGGAATCAACTTGGTTCCCTGGTGCACAAGCTGGAAGAAACTGTGCTGAGCGTTGGTGCAAGGCTCACCAAACAAGACATTGCCGGTCTGGTAGTTGACCCAGTTGGAGCTGCGGGTGACACTCTTACCGTTAGACTCCATAGAGAGCTGCTGCAAGTAAGCAGGGAAGCGGTTCATGTACTGGTCAAAGGGAGCAACCAAGTGAGTCTGGGCACCAAAGAAGTTATTGTACCAGATGGTGAGCAAACCACCAAAGAAGGGGATGCTCTCCTCGATGGGAGTGGAGGTAAAGTGCTTGTCCATGGCCTCGGCACCCTTGAGCAGCTCATCAAACTTATCAAAGCCAACATAAAGGGCAATGGTCAAACCGATGGAAGACCAAACAGAGTAACGGCCACCGACCCAGTCCTCGAATCCAAACATGTTCTTGGCGTCAATACCAAACTTGGTAACCTCTTTCTCGTTGGTGGACAATGCAACAAAGTGTTTGGCAATATCGGCCTCCTTGGCACCCTTCTCAAGGAACCAAAGCTTGGCAGAAGTGGCATTAGTGATGGTCTCAGCAGTGGTAAAAGTCTTGGAAGCGATGGTGAACAGAGTAGTCTCGGGGTTCAAAGTCTTGAGAGTCTCAGCAATGGCGGTACCATCAATGTTGGACACAAAGTGAACCTTGAGGGCCTCAGTGGCATAGTGTTTGAGGGCCTCAGTGACCATGACAGGACCCAAATCACTACCGCCAATACCAATGTTGACGATATCGGTGATCTTCTTGCCAGTGTAACCTTTCCATTCGCCAGAGCGGACCTGCTCGCTGAACTCTTTCATGTGCTCACGGACGCTCTTGACCTCGGGGAGCACATCGGTACCATTGACTTTCATGGGGGCATCACCGTGTGCACGCAAGGCAACGTGGTAAACGGCACGTTTCTCGGTGGAATTGATGAGATCACCGGCAAACATCTCGTCTCTGAGCTTCTCGACATTGGCCTCCTTGGCCAAGTCAACGAGCGCCTTGAAGATCTTCTCGTCAACCAAGTTCTTTGAAAAGTCAAACAAGATCTTGGAACCATCGAAATTGGTAAACTCACGGGAAAATTGCTTGAAACGGTCGGCGTTCTTGGAGAAATCCTCCTTTACAGAGAAGCTCTTGCCGTGGTTGTCGTAAATCTCCTGGAGAGTTTTGTACGCACTCAATTGGCTGGTCAAATCAAAGCTCATTGGTGAGGTTGCGGGGAGGCCTCTCGTATATATACCTTTGAGTTGGGGGCCATTATGGGGGCAAGGGTTTTTGGAGTTCGGAGAGTAAAAGTGCGCTACAGTGGGTTGCTTTTGTGGTATAGACACCAGCATATCGGAAATTCGAAAAATAGCTAAAAATAATCAAGTTAATTCTCCTATAAAACTCGTTTTTCCAGTGTACTATTTGGTTCTCAACAAAAGGATTGAGGTATTGGCCAGCAGAGGTATATGCAGTAGCTAATGCATGACTCGGCTGTGTAAGCCTGCATAAAATGATCCGGCCTGGGTATTGGTTGTTGTAGTGTGCTTTCCGCCAGTCTGTCTGTCTGCAAGTAGTGGATCAAGAAATTCAGTCTCGTTCAACACGCTCAAACAATCAATTTTCTTATTGTGGAGAAATTGTGGAGCCCCCTAACTTTGGACTCTAACAAGATGAGACTGCCTCTCCCCACACCCTGACTAACGCCAGTTGTAATTCCTCCATCAACACTCGAAATGTCAAAGGAACCCATAGAGCGTATGGACATTTATATCCGTTTAAATGAAGATCCAGATAAAGACTATTGTCTTAGTGTAAAGAGAGATATCCAGGTAAAAGATCTGACTCAACTTTTTACCAAAATCCCCGTGATTTTGAGCCCAAACTACTTTCACTCCACTGTTCCCCTGGGGTTCAAAGTCAGCGCCCATCCCGGCCACCTTACCCAAGAGGGAGCCGTTTTGTTTGACTGGAACGCCGATTACGACGAATATTTGGTTTCCGTAGATCAACTGGCCACTGTTGAGGAAGCCCTTGTCCCCGGATGCTTGGTCGTCCCAGTATGGGAGTTCAAGCCCTTGCGTTATTATGGTCTCATGTTCCCACTGTTGCTTTGGTGGTACCTAGACTGGCCTGATTTCCTTAGCCCTACCCCTGGCCATCAGCCTAGCGTTTTGCTTGGTACATTCTTGGCCAAGTTCAGCGAGACAATCCGTGACGAAGTCATGAACGCTGATGCTTTTGAAGGTAGACACTGGGACTGGCTTTTCTTTGTGTTGCACACTATCAAGGTAGCGCTAATTTGGCTCGTTTTCCGCGTTGGCATCATCAATGTACGCAGCCTCAACCCCTTGAAGCGTAACAGTGGCCCTAAATCCGAGGACTTGACTGCTGATTTGCTCATGGATCTTGGCTGGACTTCTGTTCGTCGTATGCAACCTGAAGACTGGGATCAAATGCACCGCGACCATGTCATTTCCAAGTTTGATGGTGCTATTGTCAAGGCTTATGCTTCTGGCGCCCTGAAGATCAAATCCTCAGTTCCCCTCAGGAAAGATGAGGGCTGGGCCATTCTCAAACAAAAGGAAGGCATCAACTCTGCCAAAGTCGGTAAAGATTTGCTTAATGAGGACGGCAAATTCGTTATTTCTCCCGAGTATCTTGCATCGGTTGCACGTGAATCTCAACGACTGATGAGAGTGGCAGTCGAGAAATCCAGAACTTCTAATGATGATATTTTCCCCTTGGAGCAAGCCGCCAAGGATATCCGCCAGTTTGGATTCATGGATGGCCCCAAGGATCTCAAAGAAATGTACCTCAAGATTGAGCATGAAATCAACCCTATACATAAACCAGTTGTAAAGACTGATTAGACTAGTCTGTTTTATTAAGTATTAAGCTCCAATGTGCATCTGACTTCTATTCTGTAGCTCAACTCTTTGGACGGAGGCTTGTGTCAGTCAATTGAGAAGTAGAACTCGCAGGCTACCTCAAAGCCATAAAACCCGAATTGACCGTTCTCGTAAGAGTTCATTTTGAGAGTTCATTATAAATATACATTGTAGTCCTAAGGCTAAAATTGTGGGTGAGAGGCCCCAAGTCAACGTGGGTGAGGAGTAACATCAAGTATGGTCCTAATACAGGTTCTAGCTCCATCAAGTCAGCTTTGGCGTAGGTTCATTGGACCCTAGAACATCATCTTTTTCATCATCCTGCTGTAATAGTGCCAGTAAATCCAGCGACTGTGAAGTCTCACTAGTAATAAGGAAAGAACTCAAGTCCATGATTGAGGACTCACGAAGACCTGCATACAACTTGGATGAAGCACTTCTCTTATGATTGAGGCTTGGGTGACTTCCAGATGCTGTTGTTGCTCTCTCTGGAGTAGGTGGCTCCTGGATCGAAGACCTGCTGGTTCCGTGTACCATTCCAGCCAACCAGCTATACTCTTGCGAAACAACTCTTGAACTACCACCACTACTGCTTTGAACGCCTGAACGAATAGTAGAAGCAGTTGAGTGGTTAGAGGTATCGCTCCATGCACTGGCTTCACTGGCAGATCGCGAATGGATAGCAGGGTAATGACCACCGGCATGACTGTTGTAAATTTCCGATTCCTGCTCGTCCAGGAACCCGCCAATCTGGAATTCGCTTGCTTGGGTATTCTTTGAGCTAGAGCGGCTGTGGGTGTGGCTACTAAAATCCATATCACTCACAGAGGTGGAAAGTGATTGCGCATCTCTATGATCGAGCTGCTGGAACCATTCATCTACATCCCGCTGCTCAGCATCGTCTTCACTCATCATCGATTCCCAGTCATTATTGTTATTATACTGCTGGAAATCCGAAACCGTATCATCACCATAGTGGTAAATAATCGCGGTTTCATTAGCACCTGAAGCCATTGATTGCATTGACTGGCCATGTAACATGCCAGCAATACCACCTTGAGCACCGGTCTGCATGCTACCATTACTGCTGGCCAAGCCATACGACGCAATACTAGGCCGCTTGGCCAAATCACGGTACGAGCCATCCCGATTACGCTGGATATCAAAGTTCTCCATTTTCTTGAGCCGTGAAGGTCCGTCACCAGGAGTTCGAGTATTCCTCGTGCGGGGAACATTGATTTCGCTAGAAAAGTTTTGCGTATCAGTACTCCATGCTGAAGTTCTTCTGCTGGGTTCAACGTTGATACCGCTTGGATTGTAGGGGTTTTGTTGCTGCAAATTGTGCCGTTGGGATCCTTCATGCTCCTCAACCACAGGTGATAATACAGCGGATTGACGCAAGTCGCGAGATGTATTGGGATGCCTGCGATGACCCTTTGCTGGTAATTGGCCTGGATTCTTGGCCCATGAAACGAGTTTGTGTGAATTCTGCAGGTTTGACCCCACGATTGACGGTAATGCCTCCTGATTTTGTGAAGAAAGGTACAAGGTCATGAGATAACAAATCTCGGTAATAACATAGTTGCGATAACTTGACCATGGTACTTTTTGACTGGTAGAGTAATTGAATTTGGACAAAACTCGCACCGAGACAGTCTCCGTGTCATACTTGACGGAGATCGCGCCAAAGAGCCCGTACTCCTCGAGGGTTTCGGGACTGATCCCTTGATTCATAAAAATACAGACAGGAAAACGCGTTTTCTCAAGCAAATAGTGGCTCAGTTCATGTACAGTAGCATAAATGGATACATCGGGCTCTTCCTCACAGCTGAACTTGAAAATGTGAAGATCTTGGAGCTTTGTAGCGATTTTCGTTTTGGTCAAAATATCTGCTAGGCGATCAGCGCTCTGGTCAGGTTGAGTGAGGCGGTAACTTTTGGAAAAAAGGTTTTTGTCGCTAACATTATCGCGACCAATACGGAATGGCTGCGGCTGTGACGATATTTGGATGAATCGGTCATTATTGTAAGAGGTGAATGTCAAATTCGATATCGATTGCCAGGCAATCACCTTTAGTTGCGGCAAATTATGGTCCAGGGGCACCTGGTTGAGCAGCGAGTGCATGAGCATGTCGCCGATATAAGGAATTCGAAGTCCTGACATTGAAGTCATAGGAATAGGTCTTTGTGGCTGCAAAATGATGAGAATATCTGTGAATAGGACCATAATGTGATGCAGCTGTTGCCTCGTCCTGTTTTCTTCAAAAACATCGCTACCATCAAAGATAGCCACCACACGCCGGTTATGCATCCAGCCATATTCTAGTTCAGTTGGCCAGCCAGTTGTAAGTTCACTCAAGAGTTTTCCGCTTGGGGTCAGGGTACGACGTTCGTATTGTTCGGGAGTAACGGTAGCGCGACCAAATGAGTCCACCGTAGCCACTGCAACTTCATGTAATTCTTCAACCAGCTCCAATTCATCTTCTGCCCAATCTTTGCTTGTGGCAAGGCGGTCCAGTAATAGTTTCAACTTGGTGAGGTTAAGGCTCGACCTTACGACCGAATCAATCTTGGCCGGCCCATATTCTTGCATGCGCCTTTGGAACTCAGGCACATTTATTTGCTTAAGGCGGGCAAATTCCTGGGTTGCTGCTTCATGACGCATCAGCGCGCGATAGAAATAAGGCAAGGTGATACCGCATGCTCTCAACACCTCAAAAGAGCCATAGGGCAGTGCGTCCTGTAGCGCAACGTAAAATAAATTATTAATTCGTAAGACCTCATCAAATGTGGGCGGGAAGATGGAATTCAGACGGCTCAAGGTTAGGTCCGGGATCTCATTGCGTAGCACCGCGATACGTAGGGGCACCAAGAAACTCTGGTGGAAATCAATGAGGTCTGCCCTGGTGTGACTTTGAACAATATAAAGTTCCTCACAGATCGATTGCGCTTCTGCAGGGTCGTCCTCCAAAGTATAAATACTATCACGGGGTGGTGAGTACAATTGCTCGGCCGGTTCAGGTGAGTACTCGCTGAGCGGGTTGAATAATTGCTCGAGCTGTGATCCCAACGAGTAAACAAGCTCATTGTCTTTGTCAATCGTCTCGTCCGAGTCTTTGTACACCACATCCACGACTGATGTGTTCAAGGTCTTGGGGCAAAGAACACCGCTTTCGAGCACCCGCTGGCCTAGATCACGGGGCAATTTTCCATAAACAAGCTTAAAGCTAGAGCCCAACGTGCCTGCCGCAGTTTCGTCGTACAAAAACGTGCTGTCTTGGAACTTGTGGCCTTGCTGCTGGACCAGGTACTTGAGTAGAGGCCGATCCATGGTACTAAACGTGCGCAGGCAGGCAATTGCTAGTGCCCTACGTACAGGTGAGTTGTAATGATTAGGAGAGAGCGCTCTGCAAGCGTCGAAAAACTTCGAAGACGCGTCCAACGTCATATCAACGTACCCCGAGGTACCATGGTTACCTAAAAGTATAACGCTGAGCTTGTTGGGCCGCGTTGAGTATACCACCGCGAATATTTCGCCAAGAATGCTATCTTTTGCCGTTAAATATACAGCATTGGGCGCGAGATCAGGCCCAAACGCGGTAGCATACGGCGCGTTTGAGTCCACGCTGATCATGACAAATGAGGACGCATTTAGGGTTAAGTAAGGCCAGTCTCTAGAGGCTGAGCTGAGCGTAAACAAGATTAGGATATTCAGTTTGAGCGTTTGGGCGAGAGTTGTTAGCTATAGTGCGCTAGAATTCAATCTGCGTTTGACTCTGAGCGCTTGAGCTCTTTGTACACTTTAATTACATAGCCCTTTCACATTAAATAGACTTTTGATGATTTCGTCGGCCCTCAAGTTCAAGCATTCTTTGTAGAAAACTGAGAAGTGCTTGGCCCCGGGCACAGATGAACAATCAGGGATGGAATTTCCCCTCTGATTCTCATGGAGGGGTTTGCCGATATACCCTGACCCGCCGGGGATCGCCTGAGAATGCGGTAAAGTGAAGTTAACTAAGTTTTTCTTTGTTTCGCGAGCCTTGCTTTCTCTTCCATTTCCCGGAGCGTTTAATTGAGTTACTTTCCAAAGTCGGGCGCGGTAGAAAAACATGGACCCGCAATGCTAATGTGACCTAGACTCACTAAGGCCTAGCTAGACTCACTTAGGTGTATTTGTGGGCCTTACATTGGCGCATGAAGGCCATTTATAACCAAACCAGCACTATTCCATTTGAACAGTCTGGAAACGTATGTATATGTACATGAATGCTAAGGAAACGTATAATATTTTACAACTGCACTATCTTACCTATAACGCACAGTCAGCGCATAAACGATTTGCTCGCGGGTGATCCCATATTACTATTAGGATTTGTTTGGAGCGGCGTGCCAGCACGGCTATGAGCTTGGTTCGTTGCTTGGGCGGCTTTGGCTCGTGCTTGAGCGTTACGAGCGGCCTGTGCGGCCTGCGCAGCAGACCTTTTTTGAAGATATAGCTGGATTTCTTGTGTTGCGAGCTGTTGTACTTGCTCACGGGTTAAATTAGGATGTTTCTGGGCAATCTTCGCCATTAATGCGGCTGCTTGCTCTCGTGACAGAGCTGGGGCTCTACGTTGTTGGGCGGTTGGTGTGCCAGGGGGCGGAACACCCCCAGCACCAGCACCAATTGATGCTACTCTTTGCGCGGGAGAGCCTTGTGGAGAGCCAGTATAACCAGCAGCAGCAGCTGCGGCTGCTTTTTGGAGCTGGGGACTACCATAATAGTTACCATTGAAGCCAGCAGGAGTACCATTAGCAGGACTGGCTTTAATGGAGTCAGCTTGACCAGCGACCTGGCCACTGACCTGTCCGCCAACCTGTCCGCCGACTTGCCCGCCGACTTGCCCGCCGACTTGACCACCGACCTGTCCAAGCTGACCAGGAAGCTTACGACGACGTTCGCTCAGGTATTGTTGCAACTGCTCTTGAGTAAATTGGCCACCACCACCACCGCCTGCAGCATTAGCGGCGTTGGCAGCAGCAGCAGCAGCGACGCTACTGGGAACTGGTAGCCCGGCAATTGTAGTAGTAGGCGTAGGAATGGGGATAGATCCGCTAGTAGAAGTCGCTAGTGAGCCACCAGCACCGCTTGCAGCACGGGCAGCCGCTTGTTGCCTAAGGCCCTCAACTGCGGCGGCGGGGGGCCTCGCACCATGAGCATTGCCCCGGGAAGCTCCTTGTGATTGAGTACGTTGTTCTTGGGCATAAGCTTCTGCAACCGCCCGATCGCGTTCGAACTTGATTCTCGAAAGCTCTGAAGCGGTAGGGGTTCCACGAGCAGGGGCGCCTTGAGCTTGGGCACCTTCAATAGCTGCTTGACGGCGCATGGGGTTACCCTTGGGTTGGGCTTCACGCTTCCGCTTTACTTTGCGAATGGCATCAAACATCGAGCTCCACCTTAACCGTTTATGACCCCGCTGCAGATTATCTGCTGAGACTCCTACTGGGGCAATACGACGCTTGACAGCGAGCTGCGCTTTACTGCTACTATCAAGCCAGATACGCGCTTGCTCAGCATATCTACCTTTTAGATCTTTGATTTCAAAAGCAGGATTGAGTTGTAGCCACCGCTCAAAACATTGCCAGGGAGTCCGACGCTCAATATCAGCAGTATGTTGCGTTCCAGGCATCAAGTAGGACGAGACGAGATCCCAGTTGTAACCCAGTTTAGTGGCCAATGAAATCAACAATTGATCATCTTGAGGTAACCATATAGTGACAAGACGATAATTAATGTACCGGGAATCGGGTGGTTTAGGAGCACGTACCTCATTGGTTTGTTGGTTGTGACGATTAAACAAACGAGGTTGGGTGTGGACTGGTTCGCCACTAGCTGTCAACAACTCGGGAATCTCTGGTGGGTTTTCAATTACTACTCTTTGCCAAGTTTCGATATCCTCGGGAGGTATCAAAAATTTCGAGATAGGGATATAAGGCAAAGAATCACGAACTATTGTAGCATCTGACCATTTGAAGCACTCGAGATCTTTGAGATTTGTATAAATGAGTTGACTGAATTTGTCTAGCGTGTCTATTCCAGCAATCAATGGCAGGCGTTGGTTCTCTTTGGGCACAAGGCTTACAAGGGAGTGAGCGGGTCCATTTTCGGTATAAGCTTCCTCGCTAGCTTTACTCTGTGCTCTCTGCTCAACAAACTCTTTGGCTTCCTTTGCTAGTGTGTACGCCACCGCGATGTTAAATTTACGCTCCTGATGAAAATTTGTGCGCATCCATTGCATTTCTTCCAGCATATAATCCCTTTGAGTCTTTTCACAAGGTGGATCAATGAATCGAGCACGTTGCCTTAAACTCCACCGGTCATTATTGCGCAATTCTTCAATGCGATTATGAATGATTCCCAATTTACCTTCAATTAGGCTCAGTTTGTAGTGTTCGGTGCGTAATGTCTTGTGTGCACCACTCAGTAACCGTGATACTGGTTGGCTTTGGGTGGTAAGGTGAAGATCTGCCAGCGATCTACGTTCCTGGATTTGCTCTGGTATCTGCTCAGGAAGCAAATACGCCAAAAACTCGGAATCACATGATATTTCTCTAGGGTCAGCTGAGCCTTGTGAAGAGAGATGCGCATTCGCGGTATAAACTTTACGCGCTAGACGCGTAATATCTTCGCGTGAAAGCTCAGGAGTATCTGGTGTGGCGGTGGATGTCTGCGCTGTCGCGTCTTGAGCTGGCGTTCCCTGGGCTGCCGCTCCCTCACCAATTGCTGAATCCTCAAACTCCATCGCTACATTATCCTGTTCAGATGGATGCAGTTGACCAGTAACGTCACGCCCAGCGTCTTTCGCTTCCTTATCGGACTGTACTTTATCCCCTGGCTGCGGCTCAATTTTGGGCGCGTCAATTGAGGCCTTGTAATCAGCCCAAAACATTTCCACAATCATTTTCGGCGTTTTGTACTGCTTTTTTAATAAATCTGGCCGTTGAGTGGCAGCATTCACAAAGGAGGCCAGCCGAGAGATAAAAGCTTCATCCAGCGCCTGCGCCGGCGGCTTCCCGTCTGGATACTCTGCAAGTACAAATAAATGTACTAGCGCGTTAGTGGAGCACCCGTCCATTTGCCCAGAAACTTGCATTCAGGGCTCTAACAATAAGTTGGCCCGCTTGCGTAAAAATTTGCGTTCTGGCCGCCACCGCCGCCACCATCGCAAGAGTTTAGATGACTCATCAGAGTTCTGCACCTCCCAGGATGTACGATATGGATTCAAGTAGTTTTAAGAGTGGCATGAAGAGTGGTTGAATGGGTGATTTACAGGTTTTAGGTAGTAGCCAAAAGGAATTTTCGGGATCATTGATGACATCTACTTGATTACATAATTCTGCTTTTTTAAAAAAAAGAAAAATGTGGGCCCCCCCTCCGAAGTTTAAGTTTTGCCATATAAGAAGTGAAAACGTCTGGAGGTCCGTTTGAATACTCGGAAATATTTGCTTGTTCTCCAACGCCTCGCTCTGAAAAGCACTTTCCATAACCTTGTTGCCTAGGTGAAAAGCCTCATGGTTATCTCACGAGTTGAGCTGCATTAACTTGCATGACGCTGTACCGAGTAGGTTCGCACATATTGGGGTGCTAAAAAGTACCCACTATTGTGTTCAACCTAACTAAACAGGTCTATCACGAATATGCAGTGATATTAAAGCTCAGAGCTCGGCCTCCTAATCGTAAAACGTTTGAGCGGGACGCTATGTATATAACCTCACAAGCAAGAGTTTGCCCAATATTGCTGCTAAATATACCAGTTGAGTGTTATAAAAAATTGTTAAAAAAGCGGGGAGAAGCTCTTATCTGCACACCACCGCCCTTTCTACTTTAGCACTTACTTAAACCGGCTTTGCATGCATGAAACCATGCATATGCATGATCCACGGCCGGCTTTCTGGTGAGGTTGCCTATACTAAGAGAGTGATTCCACACCATAGTTTTATGTACTATGTGCTCCAGAAGTCTTATGATACTAATTGGTTTGAAAAAAGTGGCCTCAAAAGTCCATAAGGCGTGAGTTGCGAGGCCGACCCACACGTTTCAACCTCACATTGGAGGTGGTTTAGCTTATGTTATGCTAGATACACTCTAAAGGGCTGTACATTGTGCATATTACCACGCCTAGTGTATAAATATGTGATGCAAGGCGTACCATTTGGCATTACCCAAACAAGTAATTATGGTAAAGCTTCGTGATCTTGTCTTGTTCTCAGTCGCAAACGCAGAAGTTTTTACTGTAGCTTCACTCTTCACAACCTATATTGGGCCTTATGAGGTTGTCTTCACCACTTATTGTCCGCTAACAACTGATACCTTACCTTCTACCTTCACAATCTATACGTCAACCACCACTGAAGAGTCAAGTACTACCACCCCCACTTCTGTGCCAGTAACGACCACTTCTTCCACTACTAGCTGTGACTGTAGTAGTACCAGCTCAGGGCCATCACCCTCATCCACGGTACCGGTCAGTAGCTCAGCTCCTACTACTAGCACCCCTCTCTCAACTTCTACCAACCCATCCACAGCACCGGTATCTAGCTCGATTGCATCTACGTCGACCACTTCATCTAGTATTCCAGGTACCAGCTCGATCGTTTCCACTTCTATCCCAGGTTCCAGCTCGCCTACTTCTAGCAGCTCATCTACTACCCCTACTTCCAGTTCAAGTGTTCCTACATCCACTACCTCTTCAGTCTCCACAAAACCCTCTAGCTCAGAGCCCGCTACCAGTTCCAAGCCCGCTTCTTCTGACTGCTACAGCACTACCACCGGTGCCAACTCCATTGGCTCCACTACCACTGGCACTGTTCCTATTCCTTGCC